>WNWK01051893.1:0-12342 GCA_009830355.1 Cherax destructor | reverse complement strand
ACAAAAATTTTCCCAAGAAAGTACCAAGACCGTAGGAATACTATCCAAGATACGGTACTATGTTCCAGAACCAGCTCTCCTTTCCCTTTATCACTCACTCATTTACCCCTACCTCCCTATGGAATCTGTGCATGGGGCTCAACAACAATAAATCACCTCAAACCATTAATAACACAACAAAAGGCTGCAGTCAGAATGATAACAAATTCCCACTCTAGACAACATACTCAACCTATATTCAAAAGTCTGAACTTACTCACCATACAAGACATCCACACTTTTACAGTGCCAAACCATACATAAAACACTAAACTCAAATATTAACCCACAACTAAAAATTCTCGTAACCAACCTTAACAGGACACTGAACATAACAAAAGACCAGATCACTCTTCCGTTTCCCCCCTCCACCTCACACTATGAAAAACGCAATGCACATTAAGGCCCAAAATTTGGAATTTATTCCCTATGATTCCAAAGCCCGATCTATACATCAATTCAAAACTCTGCTAAAAAACCACCTACTCCCCCAAAACTAAATACCCACTCCTTTACATTACCTACAAAGTTAATAAATAATTTTTCCATTGCCTCAAAATAACATTATTCACTGTGTTACTCCCTAGCCTCAAAATCCCTTACATAATTGCTCAAGAAAAATAATTTATCAAACATAATCTAGTACAAATGTTGAAACTTATACCTCATAATGTATAAACCTGTAATATATCATGATGTATAAACCGTTATAATTAATACATAATCTAACTTAGTTCCTGCATTCCCAAATAAAAATCCATCCTCTTTACCCTTTGCTCCTTGTAACTCATCTAATGACCATATAAACTGTTATTGCAACACAAATTATTGATTTGATTTGTTTAATCTGATTTAATAATTTTATTAATACAAATAATAAATTATTATGTAGACATATAAACTGTAAATGACCCAAAATTATAAAACAATTATGTTTAAAAAATGTCATGTTCAAATTAGCAAATTTCATAGCTTAAATACTCAACTATACATATATTAAACTGTTTACTATAATTCTTACCTTTTAATTTTAAGTCTGCCCACAATGCCTGATATTGGGGCTTTTGGCATGTCACCTCTTGTAACTACAACCCCCATTGTAAATCTTTGTATCTTGTCAGAAAGGGTAGGAGCAGTTACCAAACCCCATCCTCCATCCCCAAAGGGGGGGAGTCAACAAGGACCTTTGCGGGAGAGAGTACTGCTTCTGCTACTAGTTTTAAGTATAGAGCTCCACTTTTGATTAGTTATTTCATGTTCAGTTTTCTTAATATAATAGAGACAAGAGTTATACTCTTGTTAGGATTTTAAATTTTGATACAAATAGACGGATCACCACTTCAGGGAACCTATTAGTAGAATATACAGTAAAGCAACCAACAAAATCAATCATGAAACCCTGTGTAGTATGTAAACTAACAAGCAAACGTTCCTCTGCATGGATTACATGCAACTTTTGTGGTAAATGCTGCCACGCCCCTTGTGTAGACATTCAAGACTCTACTACCCGAGATATTAAACAAGGGAAGTGTTTTTGGGTATGTCCAAATGAGACCGAACTGTGGAATAAAATCACATCGATATTAAAAGATGACAACACCAAATCGGACTTCATAAAAAACATGACAGCTTTCTATAACAGTTGGGAAAGTAAAAAATCAGGGCCAGATGGTGCTACCGCCCCTGGTACAGATGTTGAAATGGTAGCCAGTAAATTTAAGTATGGAGAAATAAATAATGGTGACCTGAAGAGGGACAGTAGCTCTAGTGAAATAAATGATGGGGAAAAAGGTGTAGATAAGGACACACACAAAACAGTGTTACAAACTAGCAATAACACGGTAGATAGTAAACAAGGGGATGCCCAGGGAAATACTGAAGATAAATTACCGGAAACAGTTGAAGGCTCCATTGTTAGCACTAGTAACGAAGACAGACACGAGACAGGAACACACCCACCAATGGGGAACACAGTCACAAAAAACCAGGGCAAACGGAAACAAGACCTATGTGAATATTATGCACTTGGTATCTGCAGGCATGGAAAATCTGGGAAATCAGATGGGACATGCAATTATGATCACCCCAGAAAATGCCATTCCAATATGAAAACAGGCAAATGCAACCTCCCGTCCTGTAAGTTTTTCCACCCTGAAATGTGCCACACATCAATTCAGGAAAGACAGTGCTATAACTTATATTGCCAGGCATACCACCTAAAGGGTACGAGGTGACACAGAACATCCAGACCATGGCAAAATCAGGGTAGTCACAGCCACTTCTGAGAGAGAGGTTTTTTAGTGTCAGGAAGGAAAAAAAGCTGGCAGGAAATGACAGAAATTGTACACCAACTGCAATCATTTCTGGAGTGGAATCACAGTCAGTGGCCTCCACTCCATTACAACAGATATTAGAGCCAGGAAAAAAGACCCCCCCCATACCACCAATACCACCAATCCAACTACATTCATCTTTGCTAATATACAGGGTCTAAAGCCAGCAACAAACAACAAGGTACCTTACATTCGTGGACTGCTTACAGAGTCAAATGCTATGTTTGCGGCTTTCACAGAGACCCACATAGAGATCACTTGGACAATGAAATATGGATCCTGGGCTACAACTATACAGGTGTGACAGAGTGAACAGGCAAAAAGGGGGTTCCTGTATATCATAGAGTCACTTATATGTTCAGAACTACTAAATGCCTCAAATGATGTAGATGAAGTATTAGCAATAAAGGTCGAGAATCAAAATCTGGTCATCGTGGTTGTCTACAAGCCCCGGATGCAACGTCCCAACAATTCCAGGAACAGCTTCTGTTGACTACTGTCTGGAAAATCTTCCAGCTCCTGCCCCCAACATCTTGCTACTGGGGGATTTCAACCTCAGGCACCTAAAATGGAGGAACATTGCAAACAATGTGGTAGCAGAGATAACACCAGGAGGCAGCTCAGATGAAAATTCACACATGCATGAACTTTTAAATCTCTGCACCAAGTTCACCTTAAACCAGCAAATAGTAGAGCCCACAAGATTAGAAATCGCTGGACCTCATCTTCACCAACAATGATGATCTGATACGAAATGTCATCATATCAAAAACAATATACTCAGATCACAACATAATGAGGTCCAGACATGCATGCAGGGAGCCCCAGATCAACAAAATGTGATCAGCCGCGAGGGAGCTTTCTCCAAATTCAACTTCAATAACAAAAACATAAGGTGGGACCAAGTAAACCAAGTCCTAAATGATATAAACTGGGAAGATTGCCTAAGCATCACGGATCCCAACCTATGTCTAGAACAAATTAACTCTGTGGTACTTGAGGTTTGCTCAAGGCAAATTCCCTTAAGGAAAAGGAGGAGAAGATGCAAACTAGAAGAGAGAGGCGCTCCTATACAGGCGAAGGCAAAGAATAACGGAGCGGCTACAGGAGGCCAATATCTCTGAAATACGTAGGGAGACACTAGTCAGAGAAATAGCAAACATCGAATTAAAACTAAAGGAATCTTACAGGAATCAAGAGACACGGGAAGAACTAAGAGCCATAAATGAAATTGAAAGAAACCCTAAGTATTTCTTTTTCCTATGCAAAATCAAAGTCGAGAACAACAACCAGTATTGGGCCCCTACTTAAACGGGATGGGTCCCACACAGATGACAGCAAGGAAATGAGTGAGAGTGCCACAGAACTTAACAGACGCATGCCTTTCGGACATCACCACGACGCCAAATGACTTCGAAAAGGCAATAAATGACATGCCCATGCACTCCGCCCCAGGCCCAGACTCAAGGAACTCCGTGTTCATCAAGAACTGCAAGAAGCCCTATCACATGCTTTTAACATCCTATGGAGAGGGAGCATGGACACTGGGATCGTCCCGCAGCTACTAAAAACAACAGACATAGCCCCGCTCCACAAAGGGGGCAGTAAAGCAATAGCAAAGAACTACAGACCAATTGCGCTAACGTCCCATATCATAAAAATCTTTGAAAGGGTTCTAAGAAGCAAGATCGCCACCCATCTTGATACCCATCAATTGCACAACCCAGGACAGCATGGGTTTAGAGCAGGCCGCTCCTGTCTGTCCCAACTACTGGACCACTACGACAAGGTCCTGGATGCTCCAGAAGATAAACAGAATGCAGATGTTATATACACAGATTTTGCAAAGCCTTTGACAAGTGTGACCATGGTGTAATAGCACACAAAATGCGTGATAAATGAATAACAGGAAAAGTTGGTAGATGGATCTATAATTTCCTAACATGTAGAACACAAAGAGTAGTAGTCAACAGAGTAAAGTCTGAGGCAGCTACTGTGAAAAGCTCTGTTCCACAAGGCACAGTACTTGCTCCCATCCTATTCCTCATCCTCATATCAGACATTGACAGGGATATAAGCCACAGTGCTGTGTCTTCCTTTGCAGATGACACCGAATCTGTATGACAGTGTCCACCGTTGAATACACTGCAAGACTCCAAGCAGACATAAACCAAATCTTTAAATGGGCTGCAGAAAACAATATGAAGTTCAATGATGAGAAATTTCAATTACTCAGATACGGAAAACGTGAAGAAATTAAAATCTCATCGGAGTACAAAACTAATTCCAAGCACACAATAGAGCGAAAAACTAATGTCAAAGACCTGGGAGTGATCATGTCAGAGGATCTCACCTTCAAGGACCATAACAATGTAGCAATTGCATCTGCTCGAAAACTGACAGGATGGATAATGAGAACCTTCAAAACCAGGGATGCCAAGCCCATGTTGACACTTTACAGATCGCTTGTTCTATCTAGGCTGGAATATTGCTGCACACTAACTGCACCTTTCAAGGCGGGTGAAATTGCTGACCTTGAAAATGTGCAGAGAACCTTCACCGCACGCATAAGTGCGATAAACCACCTCAACTACTGGGAACGCTTGAAGTTCCTAAACCTGTTCTCTCTAGAACGCAGGCGGGAGAGATACATTATTATATACACATTGTGGGGAATTGTGAGAGGTAAGTCTATCTGGGACACCGCCACTAGCAATAAACAAACTCCCAGGGAGATGACCGACTCGTATAATTTTACCGCAGTCATTCCCTTTAAGGTATGTGAGAACTTTACCCGCTCCTGGCCGCACCCAAGGGGTACCTTCAATATTCTCGTTAACCCACTGCACTCTGGACCAGTATAAATAAATCTGAGAAGATCAGTTATTATAATTATGATATATTAAATTTAAGTGGACTGTAAAGGTTATTAAACAACTGATCAAACAGGAGGAGAGGTAGAGAACACACAGTTAAGTTAACATGACCATCACTCACCTAATTAACAGCATCATAGCGGTGCATAGTAGATCGTTGACCTAGCTAAAGTACATCTACTGTGCGTAACAATATCATTGGCCAATAACAAAGTTGCAAGCAGATTACTTAGCTTTAGATGAGGGAGTCGTTCCGTTGTTGACGTTCTCCTGCGATCTGATTCGATCGCGATGGTAATAGTTGTCTCGTCGAGTCAAGGAAGGTTAATTTCGTGCACTCTTATACGCCCACGAGACCGGGCGTTAGTTAACATGTGATTGGTCGGGGTAGCGAATCAGATCCTCTCACTAATCCGACCTTTTGTACTGTTTATACGTATAACTTTACATATTACGTATATCCTGGCTTAATGCCCCACTAGTTTATACACATTCACAGTCTCGATACTTGGATTTCGAGTAGATAACTTGCGATATGTTAGTTCATTTCATCCACATCCAATATGGCGGTCGGGGTATGGCGTACCCAAGCTAGACCCGCCCGGTACAATCAACCCCTGATTATTTACAACTCGGTTTCACTATATTCACCATTTCCCAAAGTTCATCGAATATATTTCAGTCTCTTCTAAGACGAAAGCTTCCCAGCATCAGGGGTTACGACTTTATCCTGCCGTATGGTCATTTCACTCAGTTCAAATAGGCCTATGACCGCGTCACTCGCCGGCGGCACACATTATTTCACAATTATTGTCCTATTACTGGACCTCCTGGACCGATTGTCCCACTTTATATTCACCGCGTCACTGGATATTCCTCCACATTACGAAAGGAGGTAATTAAATCCGATTTGGTGGGCGGAGTCTCCAAATTCGACAGGCCATCTCACCACCTGATCTCGGGTCGGTAGGCTCGCTGTTCACTCTGCCCATTCCCCTCTACCCCCGCTTCCCTGCCCACTTGACGAGGCATCTCGCGCATGCGTGTTAATTCGTTGGTTCTTTTCAGTTAATGTTAAGCCAACAGCCAATTACAACTTTCGGAAAATACCAATATTTTCCACACACATGGAAAATTCTCGAGGGCTTAGTACCAAACTTGCACACAAAAATCACTCCCTACGAAAGCAAAAGACTCGGCAGGCGATGTAACATCCCCCCAATGAAGAGCAGGGGTGCCACTAGCATGTTGAGGGACAACACAATAAGGTTCAGGGGCCCAAGATTGTTCAACTGCCTCAAAGCATACATCAGGGGGATTACCAACAAACCCCTGGCTGTCTTCAAGCAGGCACTGGACAGGCACCTCAAGTTGGTACCTGATCAGCCGGGCTGTGGTTTGTATGTTGGACTGCGTGCGGCCAGCAGTAACAGCCTGGTTGATCAGGCTCTGGTCCAACAGGGGGCCTGGTCACAGACCGGGCCGCGGGGGCGTTGACCCCTGGAATTCTCTCCAGGTAGACTTGTTGTTGTTGATTCGCCGGTACTCTCCTGGCCCGGAGAGCCTGAGTAGATCTATAACCCACTATGATAACATGAACATAGATAAGTATGTTTATGGAGCAACTTGCAATGTGAAAAGACAGACTGATGTTGTAGTGGCCAGGCTTAGGCTTGGTTCAGTACGCAGACCTTCAGCCGACGTGGCAGGGTGTTTGGCGGGCTAGCTCCTGGATTATCAAGGATAGCTCCTGATCAAAGAGGCTGACCACGGCACGACTGAACAGGACTCAGTGTGAATGCTCTGGGAAGATTCCAGAGCAGCGAGAGGACATCCCAGTGCATCGTTTCAGCATAAATAGTGGAAGAGTTAAACAGTTTATGAGGTGTGTGGGGCTGAGGGTATCCAAGTCAGGCTGGAACAGTCAGTGCCTCCCTTCCCAACTCAGCAGGGGAGGAGGGGGCGGGGTGTGTGGGTGAGGATGAAGGGAGTCACTTCAAGATGCGCAGTGCCGTTCACCCCCTCCCCGGGCTGCCCCATGTGTGGTAAACAGTGACCCTCTCATAACCCCTCCCCCTGCGCCTCAACCATTCAACCCCCCCCATCCTCACCCACCCCACTCCCAGCGCCACCCCAACTGTAGGTTTATTCCTCCCAGCCCACGATGTCAGCGATGGCACAGGGTGTGCCGGGATCACGGGAACCTCCACTGCAGAGGCAGCGCCGTGGAGTTCGACCTCGAGGCAGCTGTCAGGTGTGCCACAGGCAGTGTGCACTCAGTTCATCAAGCTTCAACATCCGTGCACACGGTGGATGTCTGGGCACCTGGAGAGCTCCAGGTGAGAACAACCAACAGCCCCTCCCAGCAGACAGAGGGCCTGGGATCTGCAATCAACTTGGCGTCCCCAGGGCAGCTCTCCCTCGGGCTGCTAGTGGAGTCGCTGACCTCTTGGACCTCTTGGGCAGGGTCAATGGTGCTCCTGCAAGCAGCAGATCCTGGTCCAACCTGCTGCTGTTTGCAATGGCTGTCTGGCTGTCCTGCCGAAGAGGGATAGGCACCTTGCAACATCTGTTGTTGGGGCAATGGATGCATTCCCTAGAATGTTTGTTCCTCATTACTCTAATTTGTTCATGATTGTAACTATGTATCATGTGATTATGATTCATTACCTTTGTAACTGTCATAATTGTGACCAGCTCTATCTGGAGCTCATTACCTTTGTAACTTGTCATGATTGTGACCAGCTCTAGTTCATTACCTTTGTAACTTGTCATAATTGTGACCAGATCTAGTTCATTACCGCTGTAACTTGTTCAGCTATAATAATAATAATAATAATAATAATAATAATATAATATAATAATAATAATAATAATAATAATAATAATAATAATAATAATAATAATATTTTTATTTCGATGCATGTTACAAGTGTACATTGTTATTGGTAGTTACAATTATAAGACTGTAAGGCAAGGAGAGCCACTGGCATGCCATGGCATTAGGGGCAGCTTATTCTAAAGACTTATTCACTAAGTACTTAATGTCTTCTTCTTCTTGTTGATTCGCCAGGACTCTCCCGGCCCGGGCCTTGTCCAAGTGGTGGCCTGGCCTTGGTTCCCTTTCTCGGGAGTATCTCAGACTAATGTCTGCCATGGGAGAAGGTACTTGGGACCTCCTCATCTGTGGGACCAACGGTCCCCAGGCCTAGCCACATTCCCCGCCCTCACGGGGCTCGTAGGGAGAAGCTAAGCCCATCTTTGGTCTGCCATCTTCCCCGCCACAGGGGAGCTAAAGGGAATAGCAGTCTTATGAGCTGCAGGTGAAAGCAAGCTCTGGCTCAGGCACCTACCCAGCCCTAGAAGGGCTAGGCATGGTGTCGATGAGTACTTAATGCTAGAGAAATTGATTGAGTTTATTCTAGTTATGTATTATTTCAAATTACAATATGATTATACATACTATTTAAAGACAATACTAGAGAGGAGGTGTTGATTCACCGGGAATTCTCCCGGCCCGGGTCTTTACCAGATGGCGACCCGGCTCCGGCTCCCTGGAGTGGGAGTGTCAGAGACCTATGTCTCCCATGGGAGGGGATACCCATCATCGGCAGGACCAACTGGCCCCAGGCCTAGCCACATTCTCCATCAGCACAAGGTAGATAGATGCTAGGCCTCTGTGCTCTGCCACCTTCCCTAAAGGAAAGGGCAGGCTTACGAGCTGCAGATGGTAGCAAGCTCCAGCCTTGGCACCTACCCTGCCCTAGAAGGGCTGGGCATGGTGATCGACCAATACTAGAGAAATTGGTTGAGTTTAATCTAGTTGTATATTTTTTTTCAAGTTACAATATGTTGATGCTATACTAGTATAATAACAATACTAGAAAAATTTATTGAGTATCTTCTAGTTATATATTTTATTTCAAATTAACAAAATGATGATACTATTCTATTTTAAATGACAATATGATGATATGAAATATCAACAAGTGTTAAGGAGGATGACAATATAAAACTGAGATTATCTTAAGTAAAATAACATTGGGTTTGAAAGTTTGTTACAGTATGAGTATTTAGTATAGGGTGAGTAGGGGATTTTTGAGAAGAGTCTTGAATTGATTTTCCGACAAGGTTAACTTAATATTTACTGGTAATGAATTCCAGATTCTGGGGCCCTTTATGTGCATAGAATTTTTACATTGGTTAGTATGGACTCGGGGTTTGCCAAATAGTGATCTGTGTCTTGTGTCATGGTCGTGGGACCTATTAAAGTTGTTGAGGAGAATTTTGAGTGGAGGGTTGATATTAGCATGTAGAGTTTTATGTATGTAGAAGGCACATGAATAGGTATGAATATTTTTTACGGTGAGTAGTTTTAAAGTTTTGAATATAGGTGGAGTATGCTGTCTAGAGTGGGAATTTGTTATCATCCTGACTGCAGCCTTTTGCTGGGTTATGAGTGGTCTAAGGTGATTTAATGTTGTTGAGCCCCATGCACAGATTCCATAGGTGAGATAAGGGTAGATAAGTGAATGATATAGTGCAATGAGAGCTGGTTGTGGCACATAATAGTGTATCTTAGATAATATACCTACTGTCTTTGAGATTTTCTTGGAAATTTGTTGTGTGTGTGTTTGGAATTTAAGACTACTGTCAAGGTGGATTCCTAGGAATTTTCCCTCTGTGAGTCTTGTGATGGGTGAATCATTGAGCGTTATGTTAAGTGGAACATTTGCAGCTTTGTTTCCAAACTGAATGAAGTAGGTCTTGTCAGTATTGAGAGTAAGCTTATTTGTCATCATCCATGTTGATATTTTCTGTAGTTCGGCATTAACAGTGTTGGCTAGTATGACTGGATTTGGGTGAGAGAAGACATATGTTGTGTCATCTGCAAATAAAATGGGTTTTAGTAGTTGTGATGCATTCGGTAGGTCGTTTATGTAAAGGAGGAATAGGAGTGGCCCCAGGACACTTCCTTGAGGGACTCCGACTGTAATTTATTGTGTGGAAGAGTTCTCTCAATTTGTGTACACGTACACGTACTGGCTATCAAAACTTTGGAGTCCAGTCAATGGACCCATTATGTACCTCTGTAATCTTTTGACTACCGCCCACAGGATGGGTATGGGGTGCATAATAAAGATATTAAACTTAACTAAACTTAGGCTTGGTTACAAGTACTTCTGGCAGTTTGGAGGCACACACATGATGATCAAACTAAATGCAAATTATGTGATCAGGCATATGGTCACTGTCTTGAACACCACCCGGTGGCCTGGTGGCTAAAGCTCTCGCTTCACGCACGGAGGGCCCGGGTTCAATTCCCGGCGGGGCAGAAACATTTCGAAGTGTTTCCTTACACACACACATACAACAGGCCTAGTGTCTAATTGATATGTGCCTAGGACAAAATGGTAACTAACTATGTGCTTAATTGTCCACTACCTGGAGTCTACCTGGAGAGAATTCCAGGGGTCAACGCCCCCGCGGCCCGGTCTGTGACCAGGCCTCCTGTTGGACCAGAGCCTGATCAACCAGGCTGTTACTGCTGGCCGCACGCAGTCCAACGTACGAACCACAGCCCGGCTGATCAGGTACCGACTTGAGGTGCCTGTCCAGTGCCTGCTTGAAGACAGCCAGGGGCTTGTTGGTAATCCCCTGATGTACGCTGGGAGGCAGTTGAACAATCTTGGGCCCTCACACTTATTGTGTTGTCCCTCAACGTGCTAGTGGCACCCCTGCTCTTCATTGGGGATGTTACATCGCCTGCCGAGTCTTTTGCTTTCGTACGGAGTGATTTTTGTGTGCAAGTTTGGTACTAAGCCCTCGAGAATTTTCCATGTGTATATAATAATTTATCTCTCCGCCTGCGTTCTAGAGAGTACAGGTTTAGGAACTTCAAGCGTTCCCAGTAGTTGAGGTGGTTTATCGCACTTATGCGTGCGGTGAAGGTTCTCTGCACATTTTCAAGGTCAGCAATTTCACCCGCCTTGAAAGGTGCAGTTAGTGTGCAGCAATATTCCAGCCTAGATAGAACAAGGATCTGTAAAGTGTCAACATGGGCTTGGCATCCCTGGTTTTGAAGGTTCTCATTATCCATCCTGTCAGTTTTCGAGCAGATGCAATTGCTACATTGTTATGGTCCTTGAAGGTGAGATCCTCTGACATGATCACTCCCAGGTCTTTGACATTAGTTTTTCGCTTTATTGTGTGGTTGGAATTAGGTTTGTACTCCGATGAGATTTTAATTTCTTCACGTTTTCCGTATCTGAGTAATTGAAATTTCTCATCATTGAACTTCATATTGTTTTTCAGCCCATTTAAAGATTTGGTTTATGTCTGCTTGGAGTCTTGCAGTGTCTTCAACGGTGGACACTGTCATACAGATTCGGGTGTCATCTCAAAGGGACACAGCACTGTGGCTTAAATCCCTGTCAATGTCTGATATGAGGATGAGGAATAGGATGGGAGCAAGTACTGTGCCTTGTGGAACAGAGCTTTCACAGTAGCTGCCCAGACTTTACTCTGTTGACTACTACTCTTTGTGTTCTACGTGTTAGGAAATTATAGATCCATCTACCAACTTTTCCTGTTATTCCTTTATCACGCATTTTGTGTGCTATTACACCATGGTCACACTTGTCAAAGGCTTTTGCAAAATCTGTGTATATAAGTTTTAGTTTTTTTTAGTTTGATATCTTTATTATGCACCCCATACCCATCCTGTGGGCGGTAGTCAAAAGATTACAGAGGTACATAATGGGTCCAGGGACTGGACCCCAAAGTTATGATAGCTGAGCAAGTTACAAAGGTAATGAACTAACAAGCTACAAAGGTAATGAACTCACAAGTTACAAAGGTAATGAAACATGTAAGTAAATTTACTTACTTACGTTTATACATGGTTACAATCATGAACAAATTATAACGCAATGAACACTTCACTAGTCTACACCCAGTCACAACTGAATAGTTATTGGTGCAAATTTTATTGTTGGGTCACACATACACACTTACATATACACATACACACACACACACATACACATACACACACATATATACATACACACACACGCACACACAACAGGCCC
>WNWK01051892.1:0-12342 GCA_009830355.1 Cherax destructor | reverse complement strand
AAGTGATGGTGTAACATGAACTACAAGTGATGATGTAACATGAACTAATGTGATGATGTAACATGAACTACAAGTGATGGTGTAACGTGAACTACAAGTGATGGTGTAACATGAACTACAAGTGATGGTGTAACATGAACTACAAGTGATGGTGTAACATGAACTACAAGTGATGGTGTAACATGAACTACAAGTGATGGTGTAACATGAACTAATGTGATGGTGTAACATGAACTAAAGTGATGATGTAACATGAACTACAAGTGATGGTGTAACATGAACTACAAGTGATGGTGTAACATGAACTACAAGTGATGGTGTAACATGAACTACAATTGATGGTGTAACATTAACTACAAATGATGGTGTAACATGAACTACAAGTGATGGTGTAACATGAACTACAAGTGATGATGTAACATGAACTACAAGTGATGGTGTAACGTGAACTACAAGTGATGGTGTAACATGAACTACAAGTGATGATGTAACATGAACTACAAGTGATGGTGTAACATCAACTACAAGTGATGGTGTAACATGAACTACAAGTGATGGTGTAACATCAACTACAAGTGATGGTGTAACATCAACTACAAGTGATGATGTAACATGAACTACAAGTGATGGTGTAACATGAACTACAAGTGATGGTGTAACATGAACTACAAGTGATGGTGTAACATGAACTACAAGTGATGGTGTAATATGAACTACAAGTGATGGTGTAACATGAACTACAAGTGATGGTGTAACATGAACTAAAAGTGATGGTGTAACATGAACTACAAGTGATGGTGTAATATGAACTACAAGTGATGGTGTAACATGAACTACAAGTGATGGTGTAACATGAACTACAAGTGATGGTGTAACATGAACTACAAGTGATGGTGTAACATGAACTACAAGTGATGATGTAACATCAACTACAAGTGATGGTGTAACATGAACTAATGTGATGGTGTAACATGAACTAAAGTGATGATGTAACATGAACTACAGGTGAAAGCAAAATGTTAAATAGAGACGAAGTCATAAAGTGTACACGATGAGTTACTTTTCCTCTCTGACCTACAAGAAAAGTAAATTATAACACTGCTTTGCATTCGGAATATTTTTATTTTTTATTTTTATTCATGGTTGTGATCTTACATATTCTTGGGCTGCTGATTGTAAATATCTAAACCATTTTGCTCTATCACGTAAGGATTTTAAATAAAATACAAATTAATGATAGTAAAAAAATTGAATTTTAATAAATTGTTACTTTATTAAAATTATGCAAGTAATCATGGAAATGCACATTGTGTTAGTTTTAAGAACATATGAATTCCAAATCAACATGACTCAAATCAAATTATTTTATTATTAAAATATGCTCCTAATAGTTAGGAAAAAAAAGACCTTCCCCCCATACCACCATTACCACAAATCCAACGACATTCATCTTTGCAAATATACAGGGTCTAAAGCCAGCAAAAAAAAAACAAGATACCTTACATTCGTGGACTGCTTACAGAGTCAAATGCTATGTTTGCGGCTTTCACAGAGACCCACATAAGAGATCACTTGGACAATGAAATATGGATCCCGGGCTACAACCTATGCAGATGTGACAGAGTGAACAGGCAGAAAGGGGATGGGGTTGGTCTGTATATCACAGAGTCACTTATATGTTCAGAACTACTAAATGCCTCAAATGATGTAGTTGAAGTATTAGCAATAAAGGTCGAGAATCAAAACCTGGTCATCGTGGTTGTATACAAGCCTCCGGATGCAACGTCCCAACAATTCCAGGAACAGCTTCTGAAAATTGACCATTGTCTGGAAAACCTTCCAGCCCCTGCCCCCAACATCTTGCTCCTGGGGGACTTCAACCTAAGGCTCCTAAAATGGAGGAATATTGAAAAACAATGTGGTAGCAGAGATAACACCATGAGGCAGCTCAGATGAAAACTCGCACACACATGAACTTTTAAATCTCTGCACTAAATTCACCTTAAACCAGCAAATAGTAGAGCCTACAAGATTAGAGAATACATTGGACCTCATCTTCACCAACAATGATGATCTGATACGAAATGTCATCATATCAAAAACAATATACTCAGATCACAACATAATAGAGGTCCAGACATGTATGCGGGGCGCCCCAGATCGACAAAATATGATCCGCCGTGAGGGAGCCTTCTCCAAATTCAACTTCAATAACAAAAACATAAGGTGGGACCAAGTAAACCAAGTCCTAAATGATATAAACTGGGAAGATAGCCTAAGCATCACGGATCCTAACCTATGTCTAGAACAAATTAACTCTGTGGCGCTTGAGGTTTGCTCAAGGCAAATTCCCTTAAGGAAAAGAAGGAGAAGATGTAAACTAGAAAGAGAGAGGCGCTCCCTATACAGGCGAAGGCAGAGAATAACGGAGAGACTACAAGATGCCAATATATCTGAAATACGTAGGGAGACGCTGGTCAGAGAAATAGCAAACATCGAATTAAAACTAAAGGAATCTTACAGGAATCAAATAACGCGGGAAGAACTAAAAGCCATAAATGAAATTGAAAGAAACCCAAAGTATTTCTTTTCTTATGCCAAATCAAAGTCGAGAACAACATCCAGTATTGGGCCCCTACTTAAACGGGATGGGTCCTACACAGATGACAGCAAGGAAATGAGTGAGTTATTAGTGTCCCAGTATAACTCAGTTTTTAGCGAGCCGATAACCAGACTGAAAGTCGAAGACCTAAATGATTTTTTTATGAGAGTGCCACAGAACTTGGCAGATGCATGCCTATCTGACATTACCCTGACGCCAAATGACTTCGAAAAGGCAATAAATGACATGCCCATGCACTCTGCTCCAGGCCCAGACTCATGGAACTACGTGTTCATCAAGAACTGCAAGAAAGCCCCTATCACGTGCTTTTAACATCCTATGGAGAGGGAGCATGGACACTGGGGTCGTCCAGCAGTTACTAAAAACAACAGACATAGCCCCACTCCACAAAGGGGGAAGTAAAGCAATAGCAAAGAACTACAGACCAATAGCGCTAACGTCCCATATCATAAAAAATCTTTGAAAGGGTTCTAAGAAGCAAGATCGCCACCCATCTTGATACCCATCAATTGCACAACCCAGGGCAGCATGGGTTTAGAGCAGGTCGCTACTGTCTGTCCCAACTACTGGACCACTACGACAAGGTCCTGGATGCTCTAAAAGACAAACAAAATGCAGATGTTATATACACAGACTTTGCAAAAGCCTTTGACAAGTGTGACATTGGTGTAAAAGCACACAAAATGCGTGATAAAGGAATAACAGGAAAAGTGGGTAGATGGATCTATAATTTCCTAACAAGTAGAACACAAAGAGTAGTAGTCAACAGAGTAAAGTCTGTAGATGAATGGTTCAGAGAACCGACAAGTTATAAATTAGACACATATGCAACATTTGGGTATCTTTATTGAGGAAACGTTTCGCCACACAGTGGCTTCATCAGTCCAATACAAAGTAGAAAGGTGTAAGGAGAGTAGGAGTTTTGAGGTTATCAGTCCCTCGGCCTGGAGTCGATGTGTTCAGTCCATCACTCTTGTAAAGTCTGAGGCTCCCATCCTGTTCCTCATCCTCATATCGGACATAGACAGGGATATAAGCCACAGTGCCGTGTCTTCCTTTGCAGATGACACCCGAATCTGTATGACAGTGTCCACCGTTGAAGACACTGCAAGACTCCTAGCAGACATAAACCAAATCTTTAAATGGGCTGCAGAAAACAATATGAAGTTCAATGATGAGAAATTTCAATTACTCAGATATGGAAAACGTGAAGAAACTAAAATCTCATCAGAGTACAAAACAAATTCCATCCAAACAATAGAGCGAAAAACTAATGTCAAAGACCTGAGAGTGATCATGTCAGAGGATCTCACCTTCAAGGACCATAACACCGTAGCAATCGCATCTGCTAGAAAAATGACAGGATGGATAATGAGAACCTTCAAAACCAGGGATGCCAAGCCCATGTTGACACTTTTCAGGTCGCTTGTTCAATCTAGGATGGAATATTGCTGCACACTAACTGCACCTTTCAAGGCAGGTGAAATTGCTGACCTAGAAAATGTGCAGAGAACCTTCACGGTACGCATAACTGCGATAAACCACCTCAATTACTGGGAAGTTCCTAAACCTGTACTCCCTAGAATGCAGGCGGGAGAGATACATTATTATATACACGTGGAAAATTCTCGAGGGATTAGTACCAAATTTGCACACGAGAGTCACTCCCTACGAAAGCAAAAGACTCAGCATGCGATGTAACATCCCCCCAATGAAAAGCAGGGGTGCCACTAGCACGTTGAGAGACAACACAATAAGTGTCAGGGGGCCAAGACTGTTCAACTGCCTCCCAGCATACATCAGGGGGATTACCAACAAACCCCTGGCTGTCTTCAAGCAGGCACTGGACAGGCACCTAAAGTCGGTACCTGACCAGCCAGGCTGTGGTTCGTACGTTGGACTGCGTGCGGCCAACAGTAACAGCCTGGTTGATCAGGCTCTGGTCCAACATGAGGCCTGGTCACAGACCGGGCAGCAGGGGCGTTGACCCCTGGAACTCTCTCCAGGTATACTCCAGGTATACATATTGAATCAAAGGAAGGAGGACTGCTTTGATTTTCGCTTGTGCTGTGCATCGAGACCATTACATTTCAATGACCAGCAGTAATCATCCATCATGCTGACATTCCATTTTCCCTGGTATCGAGTTTCCATGGTGCAAATATCCTGATGGAACCGATCTCCTTGTTCCTCACTGTAGTCCTCACAATTGTTGGGAAAATAGTGAAGATGTGAGTGCAAAAATTGCATCTTCACGCTCATTCTAGACCCAAGTTGTTGGAAACTTGAAATCAGGTCTTGGATCATTTTTTCATATTCGGGGAAGCGCCTGTTTCCCAGGAAGTTGTGGACAAT
Source organism: Cherax destructor (assembly GCA_009830355.1). NCBI lineage: Eukaryota > Metazoa > Arthropoda > Malacostraca > Decapoda > Parastacidae > Cherax > Cherax destructor. The sequence continues at coordinate 7,364 of WNWK01051892.1, read as the reverse complement.
CTGCTTGAATGAAAACCAGTCATTCACCTCGACACCTGCTAATGCTTCATCAAAATGCTTGTCCTTCATCAATTCCCGAATCTGAGGGCCAACAATGACTCCTGCCTTTAGCTTGCCTTCACTTATACGAGGAAACTTTGACTCCATTTACTTGAAAGCAGTTCCATTCTTGTTCAAAGCCTTCACAAAATTTTTCATACGCCCAAATTTGATGTGGAGTGGTGGCAGCAGAATTTTCTTGGGGTCAAACTAGTGGCACAGTTTTCACGTTGAGATTTCCGGGTAAGAAGCTGGTTCTTGGTGGCCAGTCTTTTTGTTCATAGTGCTGGCTGTCTGCCCTACTATCCCAAAGACACAGAAAACAGGGATACTTGGTGTGTCCGCCTTGAAGACCTAGTAGGAGAACAATAACTTTTAAAACACCTCAAATGAGTAAATTGTGATTCTGGTACTTGATTGCATATATTAGTGTCTTCATATTTTCGTAAGTTTCTGACATTTGGACACTATGGCCAATTGGCACAGATGCAGCTGTGTTGCCATTGTAGAGAAGTGCAGCCTTTAAACTTCGTTTAGAAGAATCAATGAAGAGTCTCCTTTCATCTGCTTTGTATGACATCCCCATGTGTTCAATAAGACCAGAAATATTTGAACAGAAAACTAAAGATTCCTCTTTGTCAAAGAACTGAGTGAATTCCGCTTCACGATAACGGTACCAAGCGAATGTTGTTCCAAGAGCTTGAAGCCTGTGTTCCTTCAGTCTAGAGCCAAGTAACTGTGCACTTTCTTTAGGAAGGTTAAGGTCTCTCACCAAGTCATTGAGCTCAACTTGGTTGAAGGGTTTGGGATCGTCATTTGTTGGTGGTTCATAATCTACTTCCACCACCTTAGAATCACTGGTATCAGACTCTGATGAAATTTGCCATGTCTCAGGTGGCACAGGTAGAGGAATATCTTCAGAGTGTGGAACAGCCTTATTGCTGAAGGAATATTTGGGTATATTATGCGATCTTTAGTCTTCTTGTAAAATCCAGCTAGTTTAGTCTTACAAAAGTAGCAGTCATCATGGTGGTTCATCTGCTCCCGCCATACCATTGGTACTCCATTTAAGTTTTCCAACTGACCACATTTGGAGCTTACTGATGCAACTCTTGCAAGTTTTGTGTAGTGCAAATGGTTTGTCTTGGTCTCCAAGTTTGCAGCCAAAATAAGCAAAGTAGCAGCGCTTCAATAAAGGAGTAATGTTGCTCCGGGAATCTGAAGGGTGAATTACCCGCAGACATAACAAAATATGTCTGGTGAATTTATGCAGCCTCTAGACATATTAATAATCTGAAAATAAAGAAAAATATATTAGATTTAATATTTAATTCAATATAAGGTAAGCATTTTACTTGTAATATACCAATTTCTCATTTACTTATGTTATACGAAAAGAGAAAAGTAACGTTTCCGTACAACTGGACAACCTGATGTGATAAAGATGAATAAAAACACAATGAATCACTATTTTCCATATATATAAATATATATATATATATATATATATATATATATATCACCACGCCATCGACACTGTCCTCAAGGACAAAGTGAATGACCTGAAAAGAATGGAGGAGAGAATAAGTGATCTTGATGCCCATGATGCTCTGTATCTCCTCACAAGGTGTCTTACAATGCCAAGACTCACTTACTTCTTGAGGTGCGCACCCTCTTTTGACAACCCAACACTTGACGAGTATGACGCACACCTGAGATCAACCTTTAAGAAGGCACTGAATCTGTCACTAGAGGATCGGCAATGGGAACAGGCAACCCTCCCAGTGCGACTGGGAGGTATAGGGGTGCGCAAAGCAAGGCAGGTAGCTTTACTTGCATTTCTATCATCGTGTTTGGCCTCCTGTGGATTAGTCAAGAAGATTGTCCCTGAACGTTTGAGAGGTGTGGTGGGAGCTCAAGACCCCAGGTTCATTGAAGCAGCCATGCGGTGGGACATCCTGGCAGACTCCTCCAGTAGACCAGCTCCTCCCAAAGAGCACAAACAGTCCCACTGGGACAAGCCGATCATGGAAAAAATTGCCAACACAATGCTCACCAACGCTTCAGGAAAGGACAAAGCTCGTCTCCTAGCGGTGAAGGCACCACACTCAGGATATTTCCTTCTAGCTGTTCGTAATTCCTCTCTGGGGACTCGACTCGACCCACAGGCCATTCGGATTGGTGTTGCTCTTCGCCTAGCCGCCCCCATACTCACCGAACATAGGTGTATTTGCGGCAGGGCGACGGCCGATCAATTCGGACTTCATGGTCTAGTGTGTCACACATCAGAAGGGAAGTATGCTAGACATGAGGAGGTCAATGACATCATAAAGAGAAGCCTCGCCACAGCCCGTTGCCCAGCTCAACGGGAACCCCAAGTGCAGAGGTCTGATGGAAGTCAAAAGCGTCCTGATGGAGCCACTATGCTACCCTGGAAGGATGGTAAGCAGATTGCTTGGGACTACACCTGTGCTGCCACAATGGCAGACACCTACTTGCAATACTCCGTAGCCGAAGGGGGTGGAGCTGCCAGCCACAGGGAGACCCAGAAGACTCGCAAATATGAAGGCCTTCCCCTTGCTATAACTTCATCCCAATAGGGTCGGAAACCCATGGAGCATGGGGCAAGTGTGCTCTAAAGTTTCTCAAGGAGCTGGATGAAAAACTCATCATAGAAACCAAGGACCACAGGGCGACCAGCTTCCTCTTTCAGAGACTCAGTGTTGCGATCCAGAGGGGAAATGCCTGCAGCATTCTGGGCACGCGGCCCACTGCCAGGGAGCTGGACGAAGTATTTGACATGTAGCTCTGAATTGTTATCTATGTTGTTTTACTCCCTATTGTATTCTTGTCATTTGTCTTGAAATAAATTTTATACATATTCAAAAGATGGGGTGGTAGGGGAAGTTGAATATTCAAATGGCTTAAGAAAGAAATCTAAATATTCTTCCTTGAAGCCTTTTTATCCACTTCTCCGAGGCTATATGACCCACAATTTACACCAGAGGTGGACCCCATCCTATATATATATATATATATATATATATATATATATATATATATATATACCGAAAAAGATACTATAGAGTCAATAAAAAAAATCATGCAGACCAGTGTAATATACCTAGGAAAAAAAAAAATTAAGAGGCATGTAAGAAAAAGTATGAAAGGAAGAGTGATGTTTTGTGACCTGGATGTGAGAAGCGTCAACACCGACGGTCGATCTAATGATGTGCACATGTCTCTTAGTGATAAGTGATAGATTATACTAACAGTGCAATTTATTACGTAAAGATAGTGAAGAGGGTGACGACCTACGAACATAGTGTGCTTCAAAAAATGATAGTGTGTGAATGTGCGAAAAAATAAAAAGGGAAGAAGTTGTTTGAAAAGGCTGATGTCTCGCCATCATACAAAACCTTTAACTGACTTTTGTTTCATTCTTCACTGACATGACGAGGTACCTTCCTGGGTCGTTATTATCAACAAACCTAAAACGTGTTTGCAATTTCCATTTTGTCGCCACTATTTTTCTCTTATTATCTTTGATAAACTGCTATAACCTATCTGTTGCAGTATATGAGCTCTGATATTCAAGAAGTCAGATACTCTGAGATCTGGTGGCATTAGTGTTACACTTTTGACTGCGTAATGTTTATAAAAGTCCTGGATCTGAGGGAATAACCAGCCTACCTAGTTTAAATGCATTTATATTATTTAAAAGAGAAAAAGAAACCACTCTAGGGCCAAGTTGTACCTTCACATTAAATGTAGAGCTAATACTAAATTTATTGCAAGGAAGGACACAAAAACTCACCTATACACACACACACACACACACACACACACACACATACCATACATAGTTTTAAGACGAGGTATGATAGAGCTCATGGAGCAGGGAGAGCAGAGACCCAGTAGCGGACAGCGAAGAGGCGGGGCCAGGAGCTGAGTCTCGACCCCTGCAACCACAATTAGGTGAGTACAATTAGGTGAGTACACCATGCCCCGATGGCATGGTGGCTAGCGCTCTTGCTTCACGCACGGAGGGCCCGGGTTCACCGGCGGGGCCGAAACATTTCGAAGTGTTTCGTTACAACACACATACATACAACAGGCCTAGTGTCTAATCGACATATATATATATATATATATATATATATATATATATATATATATATATATATATATATATATATATATATATATATATATATATATATATATATATATATATATATATATACATACTGGCACCTCTCCCAGAGAGAGGCTGTGGGCATCCTGCTCTGTGGTTTTGGCACAATATCGTCCAATCAAGAACTCCTACCAGGATTATCATCAACAGGCTGGTGTGTGAATATCTGCAGCTGGTGTTGGAAAGTGCTAGAAGACTCTGCATTTCCTCTCCCACTTTAGAACCAAGAAAAGTGTTGTGCATGTGAAGTCAGTGAGGGAACATAACGGTCACCTATGGGTAGGAGAGGTCGGTGATGGGAGGCCTCATGGAGGAGGAGGAGGTCCCCAAACAGGCGCGCAAACACCGTGTGCTCTTGTTACGATAATGGAGTGTTTGTTCACCGTGTGTATAGTGTATTGTGCATAGCATGTGCATGGTATGCGCATAGCATGTGTGGTGTATAGCGGTGTGTCATTCATATTGGGGAGTTGTGCACAGAGCATAGTGGTGTTATAGTGACTTGGTCTGGCCGGCCTGCCTAATCACACATCCCCCATACCTCCCTCTCCCCCACCGCCCACCACAAGGACGGGAGCCCCATCTCCTCCCCCACCACTACCACCATGAACCACCTTCGGTATGTGTCATGTGCCATTTTCCCTACGGCCCAGACTTACCACACAGTTTGAGGTATGGCAGATGATGCAGCCAGCCAGCCACAAAGCCAGGGAAATAGTGCACCTAACAATGACAGAAGAGGCACATGTCAGGTGTGTGGAGGGTTTCGAGCACGCAACAGAGATGAACTTATTTGTGCACATAATGGGTGTACAGGATCACATAGGCCCTCAGCAGAGAGCAACCCACAGCCTCCACAGGCAGATGTCAATTCCAATGGCAACCTCCTCTCTTGCGAAAACCTTCTTCTATCATTCAAATCCACTGCTAGCAGTACCCTCTCCCACATTCCTAAAGCAGCTCGCCCATATGCAGCAGGGAAATTCACAGACCTTCTTAAGCAGGTGAATGGAGGCTCCACCAATTTAGAAGCCCGAGGCACCATTAAAGCATGGCGCAACCTGCTCCTGTTTGGCAATGTTTGTCTTACAGTTCCTGAAAGACGAAGCAAACTGCTAACCACTTCAGTCATCAAGGCGGTGCGCAACTACCCAAGAACAGATAATTGTGTCCCTCTGCCCCATCATCGCAGGAATCACAGAGGTAGACCCAAAAAAAATTCCACTGAAAACGAGAAAATTTGCGCACAGGTTAGCAAAAAAATCGAAGAAGGTAACACAGTGACGACACTGTAGCTCCCAAAGATGAGACCACAGCTCAAGCACTAAGAGACAAGCATCCGACAAGGGACACCATAGCCATCAACAACAACCCTGAAGGAGACCCCATCACTAAACAATTAATTTTGCCAGAATCAGAAGTCTATAAGGCGATAGTGTCATTTCCAGGAGGATCTGCAGGAGGTTACACTGGAATTCGACCACAACACCTCAAAGAGATGGTAAATCCAGTACTCGGTGCATCTGCATCAATTCTTCTCCTTGAGTGAGGTTTGTAGTCTCTGGCCCCCTAGACTGTACTCCATCTACGGTCTTCTTTGCTCTTCCCAATCTTCATGATTTTGCACTTGGTGGGGTTGAACTCCAGGAGCCAATTGCTGGACCAGGCTTGCAGCCTGTCCAGATCCCTTTGTAAATTCGCCTGGTCCTTGTCCGATTGAATTCTTCTCATCAACTACTCATCATCTGAAAACGGACATTTCTGAGTCTATTCCTTCCGTCATGTCTATCATATATACCAGAAACAGCACTGGTCCTAGGACTAACCACTGTGGATCCCCGGTCGTCACAGACGCCCACTCTGACACCTCGTCACGTACCATGACTCGCTGATTTCTTCCCGACAGCTATTCCCTTATCCATTGCAGTGCCTTCCCTGCCTGGTCCTCAAGCTTATGCACTATTCTCTTGCATGGAACTGTGTCAAAAGCCTTCTTACAGCCCAAGAAAACGCAATCTACCCATCCCTCTCTCTCTCTTGTCTTACTGCTGTCACCTTGTCATTGAACTCCAGTAGGTTTGTGACAAAGGATTTCCCGTCCCTGAAACCGAGCTGGTTGTCGTTGATAAACTCATTCGTTTCTAGGTGCTCCACCACTTTTCTCCTGATAATCTCCATAACTTTGCATACTATATATATCAGTAACACTGGTCTGTAGTTTAGAGCTTCTTGTCTGTCTCCTTTTTTAAAAATTGCGACTTCATTTGCTGTCTTCCTTACCTCAGGTATTCGCCCTGTTTCGATGGATGTGTTTAAAATTGTTGTTAGTGGCACACATAGTGCCTCTGCTCCCTCTCTCAGGACCCATGGAAAGATGTTATCCAGCCTCATCGCCTTTGAGGTATCTAGCTTTCTTAGCAGTCTCTTCACTGCCTCTTCGGTTGTATGTATTGTGTCCAACACTTGATGTTGCACCCCACCTCTCTGTTTTTCTAGAGTCCCTTCTGTCTGCACTGTGAACACTTCTTTGAAACTCAAGTTGAGCTCTTCACATACTTTTCGGTCGTTCCTTGTGATCTTCTCTCCTTCCTTCCTCAGCCTAATTACCTGGTCCTTGAATGTTGTTTGCCTCCTGTTAAGGCTGTACAACAGCTTCTGGTCATATCTGGCTTTCGCTGCTATATCATTTTCGTATTGTCGTTGGGCCTTCCTTCTTACCTGTGCATATTCTGGCTCTACGACTGCTCTCCTTATTCTCCTGGGTCCTTTGCCTTCTATACTTCCATTCTCTAGCACACTTGGTTTTGGCCTCTCTACACCTTTGCGTGAACCAAGGGCTCATCCTGGCCTTCTCGTTATTTCTGTTACATATGGGTACAATACAAACCTCTCCTCAGCTTCCTTGCATATTGCTGTCACATATTCCATCATCTCATTTACACACTTCCCTGCTAGTGTTCTGTCCCACTGAACCTCGTGCAAGAAATTCCTCAAGCATCTGTAGTCCCCTCTCTTGTAGTTTGGCTTCGTTTGTCCTGCCCTTCCTGTTTCTTTCTCCACTTGTAACTCTACTATGTATTCGAAGCTCAGAACCACCTGGTCACTGGCCCCGAGGGGTCTTTCATGT
>WNWK01051891.1:0-12342 GCA_009830355.1 Cherax destructor | reverse complement strand
AGTAGCATGAGTGAGACCGTGAGCACTGAAGAGTGTTGCCTCAGGTAGCATGAGTGAGACCTGAGCCACTGAAGAGTGTTGCGTCAGGTACATGAAGTGAGACCGTGAGCCACTGAAAGTGTTGCATCAGAGTAGCATGAAAGTGAGACCGTGAGCCACTGAAGATTGTTGTGTCAGGTAGCATGAGAGTGAGACCGTGAGCCACTGAAGAATGTTGCGTCAGGTAGCATGAGAGTGAGACCGTGAGCCACTGAAGAGTGTTGCATCAGGTAGCATGAGAGTGAGACCGTGAGCCACTGAAGAATGTTGTGTCAGGTAGCATGAGAGTGAGACCGTAAGCCACTGAAGTTTGTTGTGTCAGGTAGCATGAGAGTGAGACCATGAGCCACTGAAGAGTGTTGCGTCAGGTAACATGAGAGTGAGACCGTGAGCCACTGAAGAGTGTTGCGTCAGGTAGCATGACAGTGAGACCTTGAGCCACTGAAGAGTGTTGTGTCAGGTAGCATGAGAGTGAGACCTTTAGCCACTGAAGAGTGTTGCGTCAGGTAGCATGAGAGTGAGACCTGGAGCCACTGAAGAGTGTTGCGTCAGGTAGCATGAGAGTGAGACCGTGAGCCACCGAAGTGTTGCGTCATTTAGCATGAGAGTGAGACCGTGAGTCACTGAAGAGTGTTGCGTCAGGTAGCGTGAAAGTGAGACCGTGAGCCACTGAAGAGTGTTGCGTCAGGTAGCTTAAGAGTGAGACCGTGAGCCACTGAAGAGTGTTGCGTCAGGTAGCATGAGAGTGAGACCGGAAGCCACTGAAGAGTGTTGCGTCAGGTAGCATGAGTGTGAGACCGTGAGCCACTGAAGAGTGTTTCGTCAGGTAGCATGAGAGTGAGACCGAGAGCCACAGAAGAGTGTTTCGTCAGGTAGCATGAGAGTGAGACCTGGAGCCACTGATGAGTGTTGCGTCAGGTAGCGTGAAAGTGAGACCGTGAGTCACTGAAGAGTGTTGCGTCAGGTAGCATGAGAGTGAGACCGTGAGTCACTGAAAAGTGTTGCGTCAGGTAGCATGAGAGTGAGACCGTGAGTCACTGAAGAGTGTTGCGTCAGGTAGCATGAGAGTGAGACCGTGAGCCACTGAAGAGTGTTGAGTCAGGTAGCATGAGAGAGACCGTGAGCCACTGAAAAGTGTTGCGTCAGGTAGCATGAGAGTGAGACCGTGAGCCACTGAAGAGTGTTGAGTCAGGTAGCATGAGAGTGAGACCGTGAGCCACTGAAGAGTGTTGCGTCAAGTATCGTGAAAGTGAGACCGTGAGCCACTGAAGAGTGTTGCGTCAGGTAGCATGAGAGTGAGACATTGAGTCACTGAAAAGTGTTGCGTCAGGTAGCATGAGAGTGAGACCGTGAGCCACTGAAGAGTTTTGTGTCAGGTAGCATGAGAGTGAGACCGTGAGCCATTAAAGAGTGTTGCGTCAGGTAGCATGAGAGTGAGACCGTGAGGCACTGAAGAGTGTTGCGTCAAGTAGCATGATAGTGAGATGGTGAGCCACTGAAGAGTGTTGCGTCAGGTAGCTTGAGAGTGAAACCGTGAGCCACTGAAGAGTGTTGCGTCAGGTAGCATGAGAGTGAGACCGTGAGCCACTGAAGAGTGTTGCGTCAGGTAGCATGAGAGTGAGACCGTGAGCCACTGAAGAGTGTTGCGTCAGGTAGCATGAGAGTGAGACCGTGAGCCACTGAAGAGTGTTGCGTCAGGTAACATGAGAGTGAGACCTGGAGCCACTGAAGAATGTTGTTTCAGGTAGCATGAGAGTGAGACCGTGAGCCACTGAAAAATGTTGTGTCAGGTAGCATGAGAGTGAGACCGTGAGTTACTGAAGAATGTTGTGTCAGGTAGCATGAAAGTGAGACCGTCAGCCTCTGAAGAGTGTTGTGTCAGGTAGCATGAGAGTGAGACCTGGAGCCACTGAAGAGTGTTGCATCAGGTAGCATGAGAGTGAGACCGTGAGCAACTGAAGAGTGTTGCGTCACGTAGGATTTGAGTGAGACCTGGAGCCAATTAAGAGTGTTGCGTCAGGAAGCATGAGAGTGAGACCTGGAGCCACTGAAGAGTGTTGCATCAGGTAGCATGAGAGTGAGACCTGGAGCCACTGAAGAGTGCTGCATCAGGTAGCATGAGAGTGAGACCTGGAGCAACTGAAGAGTGCTGCATCAGGTAGCATGAGAGTGAGACCGTGAGCCACTGAAGAGTGTTGCGTCAAGTACCATGAGAGTGAGACCGGGAGCCACTGAAGAGTGTTGTGTCAGGTAGCATGAGAGTGAGACCGTGAGTCACTGAATAGTGTTGCGTCAGGTAGCGTGAAAGTGAGACCGTGAGCCAGGTGTTGCACACCCTGGTATGGACCGTTCGATTAAACAAGCAAGATTGAAGTACTTTTGGCCTCGTATGGCAACTGATATTACCGAGTATGTTAAGAAGTGTAGTGTTTGTATGAAACACAAGGGTAATATCAACGGTCCCAATCCTATCCAGATGTATCCCACTACTAGTGAGCCATGGGAAAGAGTTGCACTAGATCTGTTGACCAACTTCCAATGTTCCCTCAGTGGAAACAAACATCTGTGTGTGATGGTCGATCACTTTACCAGATTTTGTGAGTTAGTTCCTATCCCAGATAAGACTGCCGGGACAGTAGCTAAAGCGTTTAAGGAACGTATAATCTGTAGACATACCACTCCTAAGTCCCTCATAACAGATAATGGAGGTGAATTTTGTAACGAGATTCTAGAAAACCTATGTGCCTTGTATAAGATTACTAAATCTACCATTGTTGTACACCATCCTGCCAGTAATGGGTTAGCAGAAAGAACGAATAAGAAAGTCCTTGATGTCTTAAGAGCTACCATCAATCCCAATAGTGTAACCTGGGATGAAGTTATACCTGAATGTCGTTATTCCCTACGTACACGACAAGTGTTAATTAATCCTCAAGTATCATTTGTAGATACCAGTGTAGATCCTCCTCAATCAGAAGTTGAGTTACCTATTGTAACAGAGTTTGATCCACCCAGAGATGATAATTATAAAGCCTATATCAATCTCACCCTAGCAGAGTTGGGGTTAAATGTAACTAACCTGTATAGATAAATATGTAGTAAGCGTTTAACTGTGTGTTATAATATCTACTTAGTATCACTCAAATTTTTTTTTTGTGTGTTCACGTTCTCTCCGAGTTCTGAGAATTAACAGTATAGATTTGAGTGCACCAGATCTATCTTGTCTGTTAATCACTATCTTCTTGTAATTTATTTCCTCAGAATTCGTAGATCACATGAAGACAGTTCGATCGAACAAATTAAATTTTTTTTATCTCTTTTATCATGATATTCTTGAATGAGCTCATTTAATTAATTCCCAAGTATCAAGATGCATCATATAGTAATGTAGATTGTTCAGTCAAGATAATATCCATGTGAAGTATAATGTTCAACTGTTGTGTACTTTGACATTGTATAGAATCAGCTGAGAGTTGTTGCCTGTTGTCCTTAGTTTGTATAGTTGTATGTCGAGACGCCATACGTAGCATGCCCGAGCTGTACGGTTGTACTTATAACGGCTGTTCACGTGATTTCCAACCTCTGCCCATGTGATCTGGCATCAGCCAATCATAGGCCTGCCTTTTGAATGTCTCAGTGCCGTGCGGCCCCTCGAGCAGTTCCCTTGGGGTAGGCATACGAGACGGACACAGGCATAGGCTCTCAGCTCCCATATATCCAACGCCTCATTAAACGCTACCAAAAACCAAGCTCATCGTCTGTTAATATTACCAAATCTATGCAAAGAACCCCACAACACAAGGTAGCATGAGAGTGAGACCCTAAGCCACTGAAGAGTGTTGCGTCAGGTAGCATGAGAGTGAGACCGGAAGCCACTTAAGAGTGTTGCGTCAGGTAGCATGAGAGTGAGACCCGGAAGCCACTGAAGAGTGTTGCGTCAGGTAGCATGAGAGTGAGACCGTGAGCCACTGAAGAGTGTTGCGTCAGGTAGCATGAGAGTGAGACCGGAAGCCACTGAAGAGTGTTGCGTCAGGTAGCATGAGAGTGAGACCGGAAGCCACTGAAGAGTGTTGCGTCAGGTAGCATGAGAGTGAGACCGGAAGCCACTGAGGAGTGTTGCGTCAGGTAGCATGAGAGTGAGACCGGAAGCCACTGAAGAGTGTTGCGTCAGGTAGCATGAGAGTGAGACCTGGAGCCACTGAAAATGGGAGGGGTTACTGAAGACAACTTATCTTTGGAGGGTGACGGATGACTTGCTGGGGAGGGGGGAGGTATGAGAGATGTGTAGGGAGGACATAAGAAGGTTGTATCTTGTAGGGAGGACATAAGAAGGTTGTATCTTGTAGGCATTGGGGAGACTGTGAGTAATCATTAGGAGAGGGGGGGGCTTTCCTTAGCTGTGAAATTGAGTCACTAGGATGAAGCCATTTTGGGCATTATATACTTTAATGTGTACATTGAGAATCCCTTGGTTATGTGGTATGTATGTTGGTACTTATACTGTTTTGGGTTTTGCTTATAGACATGTTTTATATAGGGACACTAACATCATGGCGTGATGTGAAGTGTTATGTATTATAATTAAAGAGTATATTTTTCCTTGTGTGCTGAGGAAAGATAAGTATACAATATACATTATTCGGTGTGTGTTACTATGGTAATGGTTGGATAGGATGTTTTAGGCTGACGTATCTGTTGGTACTTTATTGATGTTAATGAATATATTTGTATGATTTGTTCGTGCATATACATGGTTTGTTTCTTGATAGGCAGATATGGGTTTCTTAAATTTTGTATAATATCCTTGAAGCAACATATTTTGTATATGTTTTGTGAACGCTGTTTGCATTTTTTTCATGTCATATTTTACCATGGATAATTTTGTTATAGGGGTAAATGTTTTTTTTTATCCTGTTTGTGATAGACAGATACCTAATCTTTGTAAATATTTTAGTCTCCTTCAAGGGGGTGATGTATGTCTAGTTTTGATTGGCATTGATTATATTGTTATTATGGATTGTTGTATTTTTCTATACGTAGGGTAACGAATTAATTTTTTTTCGGTTTTTCTTTGTAAACATTGTACAGGGGTATTGTATTCAATAGTATATGTTGCATTCTGGTTGTGGAATCTCACATGATGATTTTTCGGGTGAAGTGCAGCAGTATTTTTGTTTTTTGTATTTGTCAGTAATGTTTTCTTTGTTTTTTTATTGGATGGAGTTCAGTTGTATGTGTCACTATAATAAAATACTGCTTAGTAGATAATATCCTGGTTTTGTGCACTAATTTTGTTATGTTTTTTTTTCAGTTTTTTATGGCTTCGGATAGTCATGGTTTTCCTGTATTGTACATATATGTTTTTAAATAAAACATAAAAAAAAACTATGAGGCAATATTATTTCCTCTCATTAAGTTAAATGAACTAAAAGTGCAAGTTGAATCAAGAGAGGTGTGAGGTCACACCCCACCTGTGACGTCACTGGGTCGCCAACAACATCAATCAAGCCCAGGTGGGGTATGACGTCATGGGGTGACGTCACTACCCATCAACAACAAGTCATGGGAGTACAACAGGAATGAGCAGGTAACTTTCCCTTATTAAATGAACAAAGTTACTTTTCCTCTTGTTAAAGAAGTAAACACAGGTTAACAATAATACGCATTATTTTCATAATTTATTTTCCACTCTTTCGATACATTTTCATATACAATACAATTTTTCCACTCTTTCATTAATAAAAAAAAATTCAGGTAACAAAAAAAAGTGCCCATACGGGTAATACAAGTTACTGACTAAAATCAACATACGTACCTGGAGTCTACCTGGAGAGAATTCCAGGGGTCAACGCCCCCGCAGCCCGGTCTGTGACCAGGCCTCATGTTGGACCAGAGCCTGATCAACCAGGCTGTTACTGCTGGCCGCACGCAGTCCAACGTACGAACCACAGCCCGGCTGGTCAGGTACCGACTTGAGGTGCCTGTCCAGTGCCTGCTTGAAGACAGCCAGGGGCTTGTTGGTAATACCCCTGATGTATGCTGGGAGGCAGTTGAACAATCTTGGGCCCCTGACACTTATTGTGTTGTCCCTCAACGTGCTAGTGGCACCCCTGCTCTTCATTGGGGGATGTTACATCGCCTGCCGAGTCTTTTGCTTTCGTAGGGAGTGATTTTTGTGTGCAAGTTTGGTACATAGGGGAAACATTTTCTCTAGTTCAACAAAAAGATTCTTTAGTTCATCCATAACAAGTCTCAATTTTACATATCACGAATTAAGATTTCACTAATATGACAAATTTTCAGTCGTTTTGATACCCACAACATGTTACAATTTTTACATATAACGAATTAAGATTTCAATTGTTATAACCACAACTCTCTACACCACCCCACACTCAAGTCTACACCACCCCACACTCAAGTCTACACCACCCCACACTCAAGTCTACACCACCCCACACTCAAGTCTACACCACCCTCACACTCAAGTCTACACCACCCCACCTCAAGTCTACACCACCCCACACTCAAGTCTACACCACCCACACTCAAGTCTACACCACCCCACACTCAAGTCTACCCCACCACCACACTCAAGTCTACACCACCCCACACTCAAGTCTACACCACCCCACACTCAAGTCTACACCACCCCACACTCAAGTCTACACCCCCCACCTCAGTCACACCACACTCAGTCTACACCACCCCACACTCAAGTCTACACCACCCCACACTCAAGTCTACACCACCCCACACTCAAGTCTACACCACCCACCCAAGTCACACCACCACACTCAAGTCTACACCACCCCACACTCAAGTCTAGAACTGCTTGGCGAGGTTTGCTGAAAACCTCTATCAACAAGGTGTGACCTCACTCTGCAAACTCCCCCTCCATTCCCCATCTCCTCTACACCTTACCCGTCAACTCCCCCTACACCTCACCTCTTCACATATACCCATCTTACCTCCACTACCCACAACACATATCATGCAACCCAACAATTTTCAATTGTCTCAATTTTACATATCAAGAATTAAGATTTCGTAATACAACTAAGGATTTCACTCCAATTTTCAAACTTGTCCCAATAATATCCTCATCACCCACAATTTTTCCCGTTTTACTAATTCATCAAAAAAATCACATACACTAATGCGCCATGCTATACAAGTCCCACAACACCCATCCATCTCTCACACACACACACAATATTAATAAGGAGTCATTCAGGACCCTGTAGGCCCATACTGGAGTATGCTGCTCCAGTTTGGAACCCTCACCTAGCCAAGCATTTAAGGAAACTAGAAAAAGTACAGAGGTTTGCAAAAAGACTAGTCCCGGAGCTAAGGGGTATGTCCTACGAGGAGAGGATACGGGAAATCGACCTGACGACATTGGAAGACAGGAGGGATAGAGGGGATATGATAACGACATAAAAAATACTGAGAGGAATCGACAAGGTGGACAGAGACAGAATGTTCCAGAGGTGGGACACAGCAACAAGGGGTCACAGTTGGAAGTTGAAGACTCAGATAAATCACAGGGATGTTAGGAAATATTTCTTCAGTCACAGAGTTGTCAGGAAGTGGAATAGTCTGGGAAGTGATGTAGTGGAGGCAGGATCCATACATAGCTTTAAGGAGAGGTATGATAAAGATCATGGAGCGAGTGGAGTGACCGAGTAGCGGCCAGTGAAGAGGCGGGGCCAGGAGCTGTGAATCGACCCCTGCAACCACAACTAGGTGAGTACAACTAGGTGAGTACACACCTGCATCTCTAGACAGCTGCTAGCTAGGTGTGAGTTCATTCTGTGACCTCACTACCACCATCCTACCTCATCTCACTCATAACCCACAACACCCCCATCAACACGCACATACTTTTCTCAATAACTGTTAAGAAATATTCTCATATCAACAACCCTTAACATCTCACTACAGAACACACCCCAGATTACTTTGAACACTGCCAAAACACTCTCATACATCATTGAATACTACCAAAATACCATTGAATACCCCCAAAACACCATCGAATACTCTCAAAAAGTTCCACAATTTCGTTAAACAACAAAAAAGACACAACACCCAGGTATTGAGGATTCACTCACCATGGGGTTCTTTTTTCAGTATATCAACGAGACGGCACACATCATCAAGCCTTAATTAACATCTCCCACTAAGATCACCAAAACACACTCATATATCCTTTGAACACCACCGAAACACTCATACATCATTTGAACAAATTCAAAACACTCTCCCTCATCATTTGAACACCACCAAAACACTCTTATACATCATTTGATCACCTTCAAAACACTCTCATACAACATTTGAACACCTTCAAAAATACTATGAAATACCTTTGAATACTCCCCAAACATCGTTTGAATACTCCCAAAACACCATCGAATACTCCCAAATACATCATTGAATACTACAGAAACACCAATGAATACTGCCAAATCACCAATGAATACCCCCAAATCACCATCGATTACTCCCAAATAACAATGGTGATTTGGTAGTATTCAATACTGTTTTAGGGTATTCAGTGATGTTTTGGGGGTATTCAATGGTGTTTTGTGGGTATTCAGTGGCGTGGGTTGATGTGGGTGTTGTGGTTATGAATGAAAAAAGGTTAGGTTAGGTTAAATGGTGATTTGCTAGTATTCAATGGTGATTTGGGGACATTCTAATTATGTATGAGAGTGTTTTAAAGGTTAGGTTTTAAATGTTATTTGGGAGTATTTGATGGTGATTTGGGGGTATTCATTGGTGATTTTGGGGGGTGTTTTTTAATGTGTTCAAGTGATGTATGAGAGTGTTTTGAAGGTTAGGTTAGGTTAGGTTAAATGATATTTAGGTTAGGTTAGGTGTTGTTAGGTTAGGTTAGGTTAAATGTTATTTGGAAGTAATCGATGGTGTTTTGGTAGTATTCAATGGTGTTTTGTGGGTATTCAGTGGCGTGGGTTGATGTGGGTGTTGTGGTTATGAATGAAAAAGGTTAGGTTAGGTTAAATGTTATTTGGGAGTATTCGATGGTGATTTGCTAGTATTCAATGGTGTTTTGGGGGTATTCAAATGATGTATGAGTGTTTTGAATGTGTTCTGTAGTGAGATGTTGAGGGAAGGTGGCGTGAGAATATTTCTTAACAGTTATTGAGAAAAGTATGTGTGTGTGATGGGGGTATTGGTGTTCAAACGATGTACGTGTTTTGGTGGTGTTCAAATGATGTATGAGTGTGTTTTGGTGATCTTAGTGGGAGATGTTAAGGCTTGATGATGTGTGCCGTCTCGTTGATATACTGGAAAAAGAACCCCATGGTGGGTGAATCCTCAATACGTGGGTGTTGTGTCTTTTTTGTTGTATTAACGAAATTGTGGAACTTTTTGTTGCAGTATTGCCAAAACCTTAATTCGTGATATGTAAAAATTGAAACAAGTGAAAATTGGGTGAAGTGGGTTGAGACGAGTATAGATTGTTATTATATAAAAATTGGGGTGTTGTATGTTGTTGGGGGGACATGTACAAGGTGTTGCAATAGTGTATGTTATGAATTGGGGGTATTATTGAGACAAGTGAAAATTGTGAGTTGTTGGGGGACTTGTAGTATTGAGTGGGTAATGTGGGTTGTGATACATGTGTTATATGATGTGAGTTGTATTACTCAGTCAAGTGAAAAAATGAGGGTGAATAAGAGGTTATATGTTGTGAGTTGTGGATGACTTTCTGATGAATTAGTAAACGGGTGGTGGTAGTGGATGGGGAGTGGTTTTGGCATGAGTGATCTCAGTAATAGTGTTCTCGGTTAGAGTGGTTTGAGGGAATGTGTATAAAAATGAGTGTTGTTAGATAATGGTAAACATGAAATGGAGATGGTAAACATGAACATGATTGGATGTGTATGTCTTAGTTATTTATGATCTTAGAGTTTTTGAGATGAGTGATTTCTACGATCATAGTCGTTTTGAGATGAGTGTGTAGTTTGGTGGATGAGATGTAATTTCAGTTAATGAAATGTGTTTGACTGAGAATGTAATTTGGCGGATGAGTTAGAAATGTCAAATGTTAATTGGAAGTATTCAAAATGTTATTTTGGAGGTGTTCCAATGTAATTTTGGAAATGTTCTAATGTAATTTGGAAGTAATCATAGAATTTGGTAATCACTTTGGTTATAATGTTTTGAGGGAATGTGTATAAAATTTGAGTGTGTTATGTGAATTAGTGGTTTTGAGATGAGTGATCATAGAAATTGGTGGTCATCTTGGTTATAGTGTTTTGAGGGAATGTTTGATGGTGTTTTGGGAGTATTCAATGGAGTTTTGGGGGTATTCAAACGGTGTTTGAGAGTGTTTTTGGAGGTGTTCAAATGATGTATGAGAGTGTTTTGAAGGTATGATATGGAGATGGTGGTAATCGTGAGTGTAGATTGGTGGATGCAGTTAATCAAATGCCCTGCATACTAGGGGCTTTTGGCATGTACACCTCATGTAATCTCAATAACCAAATGTAATTCTTTGTATCATGTCCAAATAAAAATATTATTATTATTATATTATTATTATTATAAAAATATTATGTGTGAGTGAGAATGTAATTTAGTGTTTGAGTTAGAACTTTTAAATGTTATTTGGTAGTATTCAATAGTATTTTTGGGAGTATTCAATGGTGTTTTTGGGAGTATTCGATGGTGTTTTGGGGGTATTCAATGGTGTTTTAGGGAGTATTCGATGGTGATTTGGTAGTATTCATTGGGATTTGGAAGTATTCAATGGTGTTTTGGTAGTATTCAATGATGTATGAGAGTGTTTTGGCAGTGTTCAAAGTAATCTGGGGTGTGTTCTGTAGTGAGATGTTAAGGTTGTTGATGTGAGAATATTTCTTAACAGTTATTGAGAAAAGTATGTGTGTTGATGGGGGTGTTGTGGGTTTTGAGTGAGATGAGGTAGGATGGTGGTAGTGAGGTCACAGAATGAACTCACACCTAGCTAGCAGCTGTCTAGAGATGCAGGTGTGTACTCACCTAGTTGTACTCACATAGGTGTGGTTGCAGGAGTCGAGTCATAGCTCCTGGCCCCGCCTCTTCACTGATTGCTACTAGGTCCTCTCTCTCCCTGCTCCATGAGCTATGTATGGTTCCTGCCTCCACTACGTCTCTTTCTAGGCTATTCCACTTCCTGACAACTCTATGACTGAAGAAATACTTCCTAACATCCCTTTGACTCATAGGAGTCTTCAACTTCCAATTGTGACCCCTTGTTTCTGTGTCCCCTCTCTGGAACATCTTGTCTCTGTCCACCTTATCTATTCCTCGCAGTATTTTATATGTCGTTATCATGTCTCCCCTAACCCTCCTGTTCTCTAGTGTCGTCAGGCCGATTTCCCTTAACATTTCTTCGTAGGACAATCCCCTTAGCTCTGGGACTAGTCTTGTTGCAAACCTTTGCACTTTCTCTAATTTCTTGACGTGGTTGACCAGGTGTGGGTTCCAAACTGGTGTTGCATACTCCAGTATGGGCCTGACGTATATGGTGTACAGAGTCTTGAATGATTCCTTAGTGAGGTATTGGAACGCTATTCTTAGGTTTGCCAGCCGCCCGTATGCTGCAGCAGTTATCTGATTGATGTGTGCCTCAGGAGATGTGCTCGGTATTATACTCACCCCAAGATCTTTTTCCTTGAGTGAGGTTTGCAGTCTTTGGCCACCTAGACTATACTCTGTCTGCGGTCTTCTTTGCCCTTCTCCGATCTTCATGACTTTACATTTGGCAGGGTTAAATTCAAGGAGCCTGATCCTCGACTGATTTAATTCTTCTCATTAACTTCACATCATCTGCAAACAGGGACACTTCTGAGTCTATCCCTTCCGTTATGTCATTCACATATACCAAAAACAGTACAGCTCCTAGGACTGACCCTTGTGGAACCCCACTCGTCACAGGTGCCCACTCTGACACCTCGTCACGTACCATGACTCGTTGTTGACTCCCTGTCAGATATTCTCTGATCCATCCATTGCAGTTCATTTCCTGTTACGTGTGCCTGATCCTCTAGCTTTTGCATTAACCTCTTGTGAGGAACTGTGTCGAACGCCTTCTTGCAGTCCAAGAAAATGCAGTCTATCCACCCCTCTCTCTCGTGTCTTACTCCTGTTACCTTGTCATAAAACTCCAGTAGGTTTGTGACACAGGATTTTCCTTCCCTGAAACCGTGCTGGTTGTCGTTTATAAGCTTGTGTCTTTCTTGGTGCTCCACCACTCTCCTCCTGATGATCTTCTCCATGACTTTG
>WNWK01051890.1:0-12342 GCA_009830355.1 Cherax destructor | reverse complement strand
TGTTAATTTTTTTTAACATAGGGATTTCAAGTCCACCTAGTAATTTTACCATGTGCTCCAGAAAATCAAAATTTTTTTTCATTTTTTTTGGGGCCAATCCTATTAAATTTTTCATATTTGTTAAAATATTTCAAAGATCCAAAAAAAAAAAAAAATTGGGAATAAAAAAAAATCCTTAAATTCACTATTTTGTTTCATGTTTTTTGAAAAATAATATGAAATATTCTATAATAATATTGTTTTTTATAGATTTTTAATGGGATTTTTTAAATATGTAAATAATTTATAAATTTTAAAAAAATTATAAATCGGTATTTTATTGCATTTTGACGATTCAAGGATTTTAAGGATTTTCTGAAACTTTTTTTTGATAAAATTTACCTATGAAAAACCCTCAAAAGAAATCATAAAATTTCGCTTACTTTTCCCATAAATTTCGATTCATAGAAATTCTATTTAAAAGTTTGATAATTTTAGAATTTTAGTAAAAAAATGAGTTTTCAAAAAGCATAAACCGCTCTAAAACGTCAAAATATGCAATAAAATACCATTTTACACATTTTTCTTACTTTTTAATGTTTCATGTTTTTTTAAAAATAATATGAAATATTCTATAATAATTTTGATTTTATAATTTTTAATCGGTTTTTTTGAAAATATGTAAATAATTTATAAATATTAAAAAACCCAAAATCGGTATTTTATTGCTTTTTTTGACTATTAAAAGGAATTTTCAAGTTTTCTAATTTTTTTTTAGATAAAATTTAACTATGAGTAATTTCCTAAAAAAGAAAATCATAAAATTTCATTTTTTTTTCCCCAAAAATTTCATTCATAAAAATTCTATTTAAAAGTTTGATAATCTAAGTATTTTATCTAAAAAATGAGTTTTGTAAAAAAGCATAAACCCTTTAAAACGTTGAAATTATAAAAAAATACCTTTTTAGCTATTTTTCTTCCCTTTTTTAATTTTCATTATTTTTAAAAAATAATATGAAATTTTCTATTAATATTGATTTCATAGTTTTTTAATGGTTTTTAAAAATATTAAAAATTTCTAAATTTTAAAAAAAATGGTATAAATCGGTATTTTATTGCTTTTTTTGATGATTCAAGGATTTTCAATTTTCTGAAAACTTGTTTTTGAAAAAATTTACCTATAAAAGCTTCCTAAAAAAGAAAATCATTTTCCTTCTTTTCCCCATAAATTTCATTCAGTAGAAATTCTTTTTAAAAAGTTTGATAATCTGTTTTTAGAAAAAAAATGAGTTTTATCTAAAAGCATAAACCCTCTAAAACGTAAAATTTAAAAAAAATATCATTTTTTAACATTTTCTTACCTTTTAATGTTTCATGTTTTTAAACAAATAATATAAAATATTCTATAATAATATTGATTTTATAGTTTTTAATGGGTTTTTTTAAAAATATGTAAATAATTTATAAATTTTAAAAAATGCTATAAATTTATTTTATTGATTTTTTTGATCGGCATTTTCAAGGATTTTCAAAAACTTTTTTTTAGAAAAAATTTCCCTAAGTAAGCTTCCTAAAGAAAATCAAAAAATTTTCACTTCTTTTCCCAAAAATTTCGATTGCAGTAGAAATTCTATTTAAAAGTTTGATAATCTAAGATTTTAGCTAAAAAATGGTTTTTATCATAAAAGCACCAAACCGCTCTAAAACGTCAAAATATGCAATAAAATATCATTTAGCACATTTTTTTTCCCTTTTTAATTTTCATGTATTTTTACAAATAATATAAATTTCTATAAAAATTTTGTTTTTAACATTTTAATGGGTTTTTAAAAAAATTTTTGTAAATAACTTATAAATTTTAAAAAAAATCCTATAAATCTTTTTTTATTGCATTATTTGACGATTGAAATTTTTAAGTTTTTTTAAAAAACTTTTTTTTGATAAAAACCATGAGTAAGCTTCCTCAAAGAAAGTCAAAAAATTTTCCCTTACTTTTCCCATAAATTTTGATTGCAGAAAAAATTCTTTTTAAAAAAGTTTGATAATCTTAGTATTTTAAAAAAGTTTTGTCAGAAAAGCACTCAACCCGCTCTAAAACGCGAAATATGCAATAAAATCCATTCTTTTTTTTTTACCTTTTAATGTTTCATGTTTTTTTTGAAAAATAATAGAAATATTCTAAATAATATTGTTTTTTATAGATTTTAATTTTTTTTAATATATGTAAATAATTTTTAAATTTTAAAAAAATCTATAAATCGTATTTTATTGCTTTTTTTAAATTCAAGGCATTTTAAAGGTTTTTCTGAAAACTATTTTTTTAATAAAATTTACCTATGAGTAAGCTTCCTCAAAAGAAAATCATAAAATTTCACTACTTTTCCCATAAATTTCGATTGCAGTAGAAATTCTATTTAAAAGTTTGATAATCTAAGTATTTTAGTAAAAATGAGTTTTGTCAGAAAAGCACTTAAACCGCTTATAACGTCAAAATATGCAATAAAATACCATTTTAGCACATTTTTCTTACCTTTTAAATGTTTCATGTATTTTTTGAAAAATAATATGAAATATTCTATAATAATATTGATTTTTATAGATTTTTAATGGGATTTTTAAAAAATATGTAAATAATTTATAAATATTAAAAATCTATAATTGTATTTTATTGCATTTTTGACGATTCAAGGCATTTTCAAGGATTTTCTGAAAAATTTTTTGGATAAAATTTACCTATGAGTAAGCTTCCTCAAAAGAAAATCATAAAATTTCGCTTACTTTTCCCATAAATTTCGATTGCAGTAGAAATTCAATTTAAAAGTTTGATAATCTAAGTATTTTAGCTAAAAAATGAGTTTTGTCAGAAAAGCACTCAAACCGCTCTAAAACGTCGAAATATGCAATAAAATACCATTAACACATTTTTCTTACCTTTTTAAGGTTTCATGTATTTTTTGAAAAATAATATGAAATATTCTATAATAATATTGATTTTTATAGATTTTTAATGGGATTTTTTAAAAATATGTAAATAATTTATAAATATTAAAAAATGCTATAAATCGGTATTTTATTGCATTTTTTGACGATTCAAGGCATTTTCAAGGATTTTCTGAAAAACTTTTTTAGATAAAATTTACCTATGAGTAAGCTTCCTCAAAAGAAAATCATAAAATTTCGCTTACTTTTCCCATAAATTTTGATTGCAGTAGAAATTCTATTTAAAGTTTGATAATCTTAGTATTTTAGCTAAAATGAGTTTGTCAGAAAAGCACTCAAACCGCTCTAAAACGTCAAATTGCAATAAAATACCATTTTAGCACATTTTCTTACCTTTTAATGTTTCATGTATTTTTAAAATAATATAAATATTCTATAATAATATTGATTTTTATAGATTTTAATGGATTTTTAAAAATATGTAAATAATTTATAAATATTAAAAACTATAATGGTATTTTATTGCATTTTTGACGATTCAAGGCATTTTCAAAGTTTTCTGAAAACTTTTTTTATAAAATTTACCTATGAGTAAGCTTCCTCAAAGAAAATCATAAAATTTCGCTTACTTTTCCATAAATTTCGATTGCAGTAGAAATTTATTTAAAGTTTGATAATCTAAGTATTTTAGCTAAAAAATGAGTTTTATCATAAAAGCACTCAAACCTCTAAACGTTGAAATATGCAATAAAATATCATTTTAGCACATTTTTCTTACCTTTTTAATGTTTCATGTATTTTTTTACAAATAATATGAAATATTCTATAATAATATTGATTTTTATAGATTTTTAATGGGATTTTTTAAAAATATGTAAATAATTTATAAATATTAAAAATGCTATAAATCGGTATTTTATTGCATTTTTTGACGATTCAAGGCATTTTCAAGGATTTTCTGAAAAACTTTTTTTTAGATAAAATTTACCTATGAGTAAGCTTCCTCAAAAGAAAATCATAAAATTTCGCTTACTTTTCCCATAAATTTCGATTGCAGTAGAAATTCTATTTAAAAGTTTGATAATCTTAGTATTTTAGCTAAAAAATGAGTTTTGTCAGAAAAGCACTTAAACCGCTCTAAAACGTCAAAATATGCAATAAAATACCATTTTAGCACATTTTTCTTACATTTTAAATGTTTCATGTATTTTTTGAAAAATAATATGAAATATTCTATAATAATATTGATTTTTATAGATTTTTAATGGGATTTTTTGAAAATATGTAAATAATTTTTAAATATTAAAAAATCCTATAAATCGGTATTTTATTGCATTTTTTGACTATTCAAGGAATTTTCAAGGATTTTCTGAATAACTTTTTTTTTTAGATAAAATTTAACTATGAGTAAGCTTCCTCAAAAGAAAATCATAAAATTTCACTTACTTTTTCCATAAATTTCGATTGCAGTAGAAATTCTATTTAAAAGTTTGATAATCTAAGTATTTTAGCTATAAAATGAGTTTTGTCAGAAAAGCACTCAAACCTCTCTAAAACGTTGAAATATGATATAAAATACCATTTTAGCATATTTTATTACCTTTTTAATGTTTCATGTATTTTTTGAAAAATAATATGAAATATTCTATAATAATATTGATTTCTATAGATTTTTAATGGGATTTTTTAAAAATATGTAAATAATTTATAAATATTAAAAAATGCTATAAATCAGTATTTTATTGCATTTTTTGACGATTCAAGGCATTTTCAAGGATTTTCTGAAAACTTTTTTTATAAAATTTACATGAGAAGTTCCCTCAAAATAAAATCATAAAATTTGCTTACTTTTCCCAAAATTTGATTGCAGTAAATTAATTTAAAAGTTTGATAATCTAGTATTTTAGCTAAAAAAAAAAGAGTTTTGTCAGAAAGATTTAAACCGCTCTAAAACGTCGAAATATGCAATAAAAAATACATTCACATTTTTCTTTACCTTTAAAGTTTCATTATTTTTTAAAAAATAATATGAAATATTCTATATTAATATTGATTTTTATAATTTTTAAGGGATTTTTAAAAATTTGTAAAATAATTATAAATATTAAAACCTATAAATCGTTATTTTTTTTATTATTTACATTGAAGGATTTTCAAATTTTCTAAAATATTTTTGGGATAAAATTTCCCATGAGTAAGTTTTCCTTTAAAGTAATATAAAATTTCCTTACTTTTCCATAAATTTGATTCATAGAAATTTATTTAAAAGTTTGATAATCTAAGTATTTTAGCTAAAAATGAGTTTTGTCAGAAAAGCACTCAAACCGCTCTAAAACGTGAAATATGCAAAAATACCATTTAGCACATTTTTCTTACCTTTTAATGTTTATGTATTTTGAAAAAATAATATGAAATATTCTATAATAATATTGATTTTATAGATTTTTAATGGAATTTTTTAAAATATGTAAATAATTTATAATTTTAAAAAAATTTCTATAAATTATTTTATTGCATTTTTTGACGATTCAAGGTATTTTCAAGGATTTTCTGAAAAACTATTTTTTATAAAATTTACCTATGAGTAAGCTTCTAAAAAGAAAATCATAAAATTTGCTACTTTTCCCATAAATTTGTTGCAGTAGAAATTTATTTAAAGTTTGATAATCTAAGATTTTAGTATAAAATGAGTTTTGTCAGAAAAGCACTCAAACCTCTCTAAAACGTTGAAATATGATATAAAATACCATTTTAGCATATTTTTCTTACCTTTTTAATGTTTCATGTATTTTTTGAAAAATAATATGAAATATTCTATAATAATATTGATTTTTATAGATTTTTAATGGGATTTTTTAAAAATATGTAAATAATTTATAAATATTAAAAATCTATAAATCGGTATTTTATTGCATTTTTTGACGATTCAAGGCATTTTCAAGGATTTTCTGAAAACTTTTTTTTAGATAAAATTTACCTATGAGTAAGCTTCCTCAAAAGAAAATCATAAAATTTCACTTACTTTTCCCATAAATTTCGATTGCAGTAGAAATTCTATTTAAAAGTTTGATAATCTAAGTATTTTAGCTATAAAATGAGTTTTGTCAGAAAAGCACTCAAACCGCTCTAAAACGTCAAAATATGCAATAAAATATCATTTTAGCACATTTTTCTTACCTTTTTAATGTTTCATGTATTTTTTTACAAATAATATGAAATATTCTATAATAATATTGATTTTATAGATTTTTAATGGGATTTTTAAAAATATGTAAATAATTTATAAATATTAAAAATGCTATAAATCGGTATTTTATTGCATTTTTTGACTGATTCAAGGCATTTTCAAGGATTTTCTGAAAACTTTTTTTTAGATAAAATTTACCTATGAGTAAGCTTCCTCAAAAGAAAATCATAAAATTTCGCTTACTTTTCCCATAAATTTCGATTGCAGTAGAAATTTTATTTAAAAGTTTGATAATCTTAGTATTTTAGCTAAAAAATGAGTTTTGTCAGAAAAGCACTTAAACCGCTCTAAAACGTCAAAATATGCAATAAAATACCATTTTAGCACATTTTTCTTACATTTTAAATGTTTCATGTATTTTTTGAAAAATAATATGAAATATTCTATAATAATATTGATTTTTATAGATTTTTAATGGGATTTTTTGAAAATATGTAAATAATTTATAAATATTAAAAAATCCTATAAATCGGTATTTTATTGCATTTTTTGACTATTCAAGGAATTTTCAAGGATTTTCTGAATAACTTTTTTTTTTAGATAAAATTTAACTATGAGTAAGCTTCCTCAATAGAAAATCATAAAATTTCACTTACTTTTTCCATAAATTTCGATTGCAGTAGAAATTCTATTTAAAAGTTTGATAATCTAAGTATTTTAGCTATAAAATGAGTTTTGTCAGAAAAGCACTCAAACCGCTCTAAAACGTTGAAATATGCAATAAAATACCATTTTAGCACATTTTTCTTACCTTTTTAATGTTTCATGTATTTTTTGAAAAATAATATGAAATATTCTATAATAATATTGATTTTTAAAGATTTTTAATGGGATTTTTTAAAAATATGTAAATAATTTATAAATATTAAAAAATGCTATAAATTTTATTGCATTTTTTGACGATTCAAGGCATTTTCAAGGATTTTCTGAAAAACTATTTTTTGAATAAAATTTACCTATGAGTAAGCTTCCTCAAAAGAAAATCATAAAATTTCGCTTACTTTTCCCATAAATTTCGATTGCAGTAGAAATTCTATTTAAAAGTTTGATAATCTAAGTATTTTAGCTAAAAAATGAGTTTTATCATAAAAGCACTCAAACCGCTCTAAAACGTCAAAATTTGCAATAAAATATCATTTTAGCACATTTTTCTTACCTTTTTAATGTTTCATGTATTTTTTTACAAATAATATGAAATATTCTATAATAATATTGATTTTTATAGATTTTTAATGGGATTTTTTAAAAATATGTAAATAATTTATAAATATTAAAAATGCTATAAATTGGTATTTTATTGCATTTTTTGATGATTCAAGGCATTTTCAAGGATTTTCTGAAAAACTTTTTTTAGATAAAATTTACCTATGAGTAAGCTTCCTCAAAAGAAAATCATAAAATTTCACTTACTTTTCCCATAAATTTCGATTGCAGTAGAAATTCTATTTAAAAGTTTGATAATCTAAGTATTTTATCTATAAAATGAGTTTTGTCAGAAAAGAACTCAAACCTCTCTAAAACGTTGAAATATGATATAAAATACCATTTTAGCATATTTTTCTTACCTTTTTAATGTTTCATGTATTTTTTGAAAAATAATATGAAATATTCTATAATAATATTGATTTCTATAGATTTTTAATGGGATTTTTTAAAAATATGTAAATAATTTATAAATATTAAAAAATGGTATAAATCGGTATTTTATTGCATTTTTTGACGATTCAAGGTATTTTCAAGGATTTTCTGAAAAACTATTTTTTTAATAAAATTTACCTATGAGTAAGCTTCCTCAAAAGAAAATCATAAAATTTCGCTTACTTTTCCCATAAATTTCGATTGCAGTAGAAATTCTATTTAAAAGTTTGATAATCTAAGTATTTTAGCTAAAAAATGAGTTTTATCATAAAAGCACTCAAACCGCTCTAAAACGTCAAAATATGCAATAAAATATCATTTTAGCACATTTTTCTTACCTTTTTAATGTTTCATGTATTTTTTTACAAATAATATGAAATATTCTATAATAATATTGATTTTTATACATTTTTAATGGGATTTTTTAAAAATTATGTAAATAATTTATAAATATTAAAAAATCCTATAAATCGTTATTTTATTGCATTATTTGACGATTGAAGGCATTTTCAAGGATTTTCTTAAAAACTATTTTTTTAGATAAAATTTACCTATGAGTAAGCTTCCTCAAAAGAAAGTCATAAAATTTCGCTTACTTTTCCCATAAATTTCGATTGCAGTAGAAATTCTATTTAAAAGTTTGATAATCTTAGTATTTTAGCTAAAAAATGAGTTTTGTCAGAAAAGCACTTAAACCGCTCTAAAACGTCAAAATATGCAATAAAATACCATTTTAGCACATTTTTCTTACCTTTTAAATGTTTCATGTATTTTTTGAAAAATAATATGAAATATTCTATAATAATATTGATTTTTATAGATTTTTAATGGGATTTTTAAAAATATGTAAATAATTTATAAATATTAAAAATGCTATAAATTGGTATTTTATTGCATTTTTTGACGATTCAAGGCATTTTCAAGGATTTTCTGAAAAACTTTTTTTTTAGATAAAATTTACCTATGAGTAAGCTTCCTCAAAAGAAAATCATAAAATTTCACTTACTTTTCCCATAAATTTCGATTGCAGTAGAAATTCTATTTAAAAGTTTGATAATCTAAGTATTTTAGCTATAAAATGAGTTTTGTCAGAAAAGCACTCAAACCGCTCTAAAACGTTGAAATATGCAATAAAATACCATTTTAGCACATTTTTCTTACCTTTTTAATGTTTCATGTATTTTTTGAAAAATAATATGAAATATTCTAAATTAATATTGATTTTTATAGATTTTTAATGGGATTTTTAAAAATATGTAAATAATTTATAAATATTAAAAAATGCTATAAATCAGTATTTTATTGCATTTTTTGACGATTCAAGGCATTTTCAAGGATTTTCTGAAAAACATTTTTTGGATAAAATTTCGCTTAGAAAAGCACTCAAACCGCTCTAAAACGTCGAAATATGCAATAAAATACCATTAACACATTTTTCTTACCTTTTTAAGGTTTCATGTATTTTTGGAAAAAATAATATGAAATATTCTATATTAATATTGATTTTTATACATTTTTAATGGGATTTTTTAAAAATTATGTAAATAATTTATAAATATTAAAAAATCCTATAAATCGTTATTTTATTGCATTATTTGACGATTGAAGGCATTTTCAAGGATTTTCTTAAAAACTATTTTTTTAGATAAAATTTACCTATGAGTAAGCTTCCTCAAAAGAAAGTCATAAAATTTCGCTTACTTTTCCCATAAATTTTGATTGCAGTAGAAATTCTATTTAAAAGTTTGATAATCTTAGTATTTTAGCTAAAAAATGAGTTTTGTCAGAAAAGCACTCAAACCGCTCTAAAACGTCGAAATATGCAATAAAATACCATTTAGCACATTTTTCTTACCTGTTTAAGGGGGCCAGTGCGGCAATTTCTCGCGCGGTCATGAGAATTATGCAAAAAAATATGATTTTGAGTTTTGTTTACAGAAAAATAGTGTAAGTATTTGGCAACATTTTGGTGAAAACTACATCATAATATGATGTTTCTAAAGCAAATTATAGCTACTTGAAACATGTCTGGTGGCGACCCGCCAGGTAAATATATGCATAAGCGTGAGGTGAATTTTTTATATTCTTTTTGTTTGTTTTTTAATTTTCTGTCTATTTTTCTTCCTAATACAATAAATTTACCACTTAACATCATTGCCGAGCTTATATCAGAGGTGGGAGGAGCTTATATCAGAGGTGGGAGGAGCTTGCATGATGATGCACCAACCAGTAATCGATTTTTATAGATGTCGGTAGTCTGAGAGCCGCTCACAAGATGTCTTATACTGACGCTATTATTGCTAATATCCTTTTTCTGCTTATATCATTTATTCATTAATGATATTATGCATAAGATAAATAAGATAAACGAATAAGAAAGAAGGCCAAAATAATAATATTTGTATAGTTTATACTGGAGGGTGGTGTTGGCCTAGAAGAAATGTTACCGACTATAAGAGACGGGTTTTCTATGTTACCTCTGGTAGAACTAAAGAAAACGGTGTTTCATACATGGGAAACAATAAGAAATAACTTATATTGCATAGAAAAGCCCAAAATAGCGCGATTTTCGTGAATTTTTTTTTTACTTTTCTGGCGTAATTAGCCGGTCCGCGCGTTCAGCCGAATATCTCGAAAGCAAGATTTAGTACTATTGCTTCTTGTATTACCATTAATAATGATTGGATTGAAATGATTTTCACAGACAATATAAAATAAAGTGTGCTTGACTTTTGCAAAGTGTTTTTTTTGGAATATCTCAAATAGTTTTGATTTTGTGGGGGGGTAAAAGGCAGATATTTTGGTGAATGCCAAAAAACGTACCAAATGTATTTTTTTTCGGCACGAAGATAAGGTATACTAGATTAATTGACTCTTTCAAACAGTCGTGTTAGATGTATTTTAACAGTAGGGATTGTCGAAGTGCCACTCATAGTGCCAATTTGTGCACCATGTGCTGCCATTTGTCAAAATCAGTAAATTTTTTTTTTCTCAGTTGTTTGTTGGCCAATCCTATTGAAACTTTGTCATATTATGTTACATATATGCTTCTAAACGTATACCAAAAATAAAAAAAATTGGACGATAAATAAAAATCCTAACCGAAATTGCCGGACTGGCCCCTTGTTTCATGTATTTTTTGAAAAATAATATGAAATATTCTATAATAATATTGATTTTTATAGATTTTTAATGGGATTTTTTTAATATATGTAAATAATTTATAAATATTAAAAAATGCTATAAATCGGTATTTTATTGCATTTTTTGACGATTCAAGGCATTTTCAAGGATTTTCTGACAACTATTTTTTTAGATAAAATTTACCTATGAGTAAGCTTCCTCAAAAGAAAGTCATAAAATTTCGCTTACTTTTCCCATAAATTTCGATTGCAGTAGAAATTCTATTTAAAAGTTTGATAATTTTAGAATTTTAGCTAAAAAATGAGTTTTGTCAGAAAAGCACTTAAACCGCTCTAAAACGTCAAAATATGCAATAAAATACCATTTTAGCACATTTTTCTTACCTTTTAATGTTTCATGTATTTTTTGAAAAATAATATGAAATATTCTATAATAATATTGATTTTTATAGATTTTTAATGGGATTTTTTAAAAATATGTAAATAATTTATAAATATTAAAAAATTCTATAAATCGGTATTTTATTGCATTTTTTGACGATTCAAGGCATTTTCAAGGATTTTCTGAAAAACTATTTTTTTTATAAAATTTACCTATGAGTAAGCTTCCTCAAAAGAAAATCATAAAATTTCGCTTACTTTTCCCATAAATTTCGATTGCAGTAGAAATTCTATTTAAAAGTTTGATAATCTAAGTATTTTAGATAAAAAAATGAGTTTTATCATAAAAGCACTCAAACCGCTCTAAAACGTCAAAATATGCAATAAAATATCATTTTAGCACATTTTTCTTACGTTTTTAATGTTTCATGTATTTTTTTACAAATAATATGAAATATTCAATAATAATTTTGATTTTTATACATTTTTATTGGGATTTTTTAAAAATTATGTAAATAATTTATAAATATTAAAAAATCCTATAAATCGGTATTTTATTGCATTTTTTGACGATTCAAGGCATTTTCAAGGATTTTCTGAAAAACTATTTTTTTAGATAAAATTTACCTATGAGTAAGCTTCCTCAAAAGAAAATCATAAAATTTCGCTTACTTTTCCCATAAATTTCGATTGCAGTAGAAATTCTATTTAAAAGTTTGATAATCTAAGTATTTTAGCTATAAAATGAGTTTTGTCAGAAAAGCACTCAAACCGCTCTAAAACATTGAAATATGCAATAAAATACCATTTTAGCACATTTTTCTTATCTTTTAAATGTTTAATGTATTTTTTGAAAAATAATATGAAATATTCTATAATAATATTGATTTTTATATATTTTTAATGGAATTTTTAAAAATATGTAAATAATTTATAAATATTAAAAAATTCTATAAATCGGTATTTTATTGCATTTTTTGACGATTCAAGGCATTTTGAAGGATTTTCTGAAAA
>WNWK01051889.1:0-12343 GCA_009830355.1 Cherax destructor | reverse complement strand
CACTCCATCTAGTGTTATGTCTTTTAACAACTGTCAAGAAAGTGCTTCAGGTCAGGATTAATATTAGAATTAATTGTTCTGTATATGTAGGTAGTAGGTTGGTAGACAGCAACCACCCTTTATATAAGGGGAAAGGGGGGATAAAAGAGATTGTAAGAATTACAGTGGACCCCGAGTTTCGTAAACCCGAAATCGTACATTTCTGTAAGTATAATATTGTAAGTGCTTGTGGAAAAGTATTTTTGGGGTCTGAAATAGACTAACCACGTGACATTTTTCCTTAAGGGAGAAAATTCATTCGATAATGGCACTTGAGCAGACTTGAGTGAAGTTTTTACGAAACCTCGGGGTCCACTGTATAGGGAATAAGTTTACGGGAGTATATACTACCAGGTAAAGTGTACGGTAGGGTTATTATTGAAAGAATTAGAGGTAAGACAGAGAGTAGGATTGCAGATGAGCAAGGAGGCTTTAGGAGTGGTGGGGGATGTGTAGATCAAGTGTTTACATTGAAGCAATATGTGAACAGTATTTAGATAAAGGTAGGGAAGTTTTCATTGCATTTATGGATTTAGAAAAGGCTTATGATGGAGTGGATAGGGGAGCAATCTGGCAAATGTTGCAAGTGTATGGAATAGGTAAGTTACTGAATGCTGTAAGATTTTTTATGAGGATAGTGAGGCTCAGTTAGGGTGGTGTAGGAGATAGGAGATTACTTCCCGGTGAAAGTAGGTCTTAGACAGGGATGTGTAATGTCACCAGGTTTTTTAAAATGTATTTATAGATGGGGTTGTAAAGAAGTAAATGCTGGGGTGTTGGGGAGAGGGGTGGATTAAATTATGGGAATAAATGCAAAAGGGGAGTTGACAGTTACTTTTTGCTGATGATACTGTGCTTATGGAAGATTCTAAAGAAAAGTTGCAAAGGATAGTGGACAGTTTGGGAGGGCGAAAGGTAGAAAGTTGAAAGTGAACATAGATAAGAGTAAGGTGATGAGGGTATCAAACGATTTACATACAGAAAAATTGAATATAACATTGGAGAGGGGGATTATGGAAGAAGTGAATGTTTTCAGATATTTGGGAGTTGACTTGTCAGCGGATGGGTTTATGAAGGATGGGGTTTAAACCCATAGAATTAATAAAGGGAAAAAAGGTGAGTGGTGCGTTGAGGATCTGTGGAGCCCAAAAACGTATCCATGGAGGCAAAGAAGGAATGTATAAAGATAGTGGTACCAACACACTTATATGGGTGTGATGCATGGGTTGCAAATATTTGAAACCCTTCTCGCTCACCTACTATTAACAAGAGGAATATGAAAGCGGGGTGGGGACAGGGTGAACTGTTATACGAACAAGAGGTATGACCATAGATCGAATGCCTTTTTTGTCTGATCAGTATTCATCACAGCCGTACTGCTACTGTTATCGCTCCCAGTCCTAGCAGGAGCAATTACTATTCAGTGGACCCCGAGTTTCGTAAAAACTTTACTCCTGAAGTCTGCTCAACACTATTACGAAGCAATTTACTCCTAAGAAAAATATCACGTAGGTTAGTCTATTTCAGACCCCAAAAATATACTTCCACATGCACTTAAAATATTATACTTACATAACTGTACGATTTCCGGGGTATTCGTTAACCGAGGGTCCACTGTATTACTGACAGATCGAAATCTAAATACAACATTCTTTGATCCCGCAGGAGGAGGGGACCCTGTTCTCTACCAACACCTATTCTGATTCTTTGGTCACCCAGAAGTCTATATTCTCATCCTACTGGCTTTCGGTATAGTTTCCCATATTGTTACACAGGAGTCAGGTAAAAGAGGCGTTTGGGACTTTAGGGATAATCTATGCTATGACAGCAATCAGAATTTTGGGCTTCCTGGTATGGGCCCACCATATGTTCACAGTGGGTATAGATGTTGACACCCGTGCATATTTTACATCCGCAACTATAATTATTGCCATCCCTACTGGCGGCTGGAGGCAGTGGAGATGTCCTGTCTAAGGGCAATGTGTGGTGTAAATTTTATGCAGAAAATTCGGAGTGTGGAAATTAGGAGGAGGTGTGGAGTTACTAAAAGTATTTGTCAGAGGGCTGAAGAGGGTTGTTGAGGTGGTTTGGTCATTTAGAGAGAATGGATTAAAGTAGAATGACTTGGAGCGTATAAATCTGTAGGGAAGGAAGGCGAGGTAGGGTCGTCCTCGAAAAAGGGTTGGAGGGAGGGGTAAAGGAGGTTTTGTGGGCGAGGGCTTGCACTTCCAGCAAGCATGTGTGAGCGTGTTAGATAGGAGTGAATGGAGACGAATGGTTTTGCGACCTGACGAGCTGTTGGAGTGTGAGCAGGGTAATATTTTGTGAAGGGATTCAGGGAAACCAGTTAATTGATTTAGTTGGACTTGAGTCCTGGAAATGGGAAGTACAATGCCTGCACTTTAAAGGCAGGGTCTTGGATAGTGACAGTTGGGAGGGACTTATTCTCAGCTGTCGAATCTGAGCGCCTCTGCAAAGACAGTGATTATGTATGAGTGTGGTGAAAGTGTTGAATGATGATGAAAGTATTTTCTTTTTGGGGATTTTCTTTCTTTTTGGGTCACCCTGCCTCGGTGGGAGACGGCCGACTTGTTGAAAAAAAAAAAAATGTAGGTTGCACAGTAGTATAAGTGAATGTTTTGTATAGTGAGTAGAGGTTAGGTAAGGTTTGTCAGGAAACAGGACAAGTGTTTCCTGACGCGTATCTTAGTCAGATGATGACCCGCCGTTGGAGCTTTTGGTCATCTGACCGAGGCCTTCCGCTGGCTTACCGGTAGGTCTTTAAAGAGTGGGGGGAGGGGTGTTGTCTAGCAGTGGATTGTGTGATCATTCGCACTGCAGCTTTTTGTTGGGTTATTATTGGCTTTAGGTGATTTGTCGTTGTAGAACCCCAGGCACAAATCGCATAGGTGAGGTAGGGGTAGATCAGTGAATAGTATAGTGTAAGTAGTGCTGTTTGTAGTACATAGTAACATATCTTTGAGAGGATGCCAACTGTGATTGGGCTTGGTACAAGATGAGCTTCTGATCCTGTTCCAGAACTCAATATCATCTTTTTGGGGGACTACTCCCTACGCAGACAGTTTCCAAAAAACTCAAGATTGGTTCTTTCCCTCATTTCTGTTCTTGAGCTCAGCATTTTATTTCTGCTAATTTCAGTTTGAGTCTTACTTCATGTCTTCAAATTCATTAAGCTAAGATTCTTTTCAAATTCTCCATTATGCCAGGGGTAGAGGATGGGTCTGGTGAAGTTTTCACTCATCTTCAGGGCATTCAGTCTTGTGTGTGCAGGACTCTAAACTTGCAGTTAAGCACATTTTAAGGCATAGCTTCTTGGTCATGGCATAGTATATTTTACCAGCATAAAGGAGGAGTATACTAGACTCACGCTCAGGCAATGTGTTCACAAGTCTTTGTCGGATTGACCTCCAGATCCTGCCATGAGTGGACTCTTTATTGTATTCTTAAGGGTTTGGGGCTTTGCATGGGTCTGTTCAAAGTTGTATGTAAACTAGGTACAGTGGTACCTCGACTTACGATATTTTTTCATTCCAGAATGCTGTTCAAGTGCCATTACCAAACGAATTTATCCCCATAAGGAATGATGTAAAATAGACTAGTCCTTTTAGACCCCCAAAATTACACTTACAAAAGCATTTAAAAAATTAAACTTACATAAAAGGGTGAGTTTGGGGACCATCGTAAGTCGAGGTACCACTGTACAGTGGACCCTCGGTTAACGAAAAAAATTCATTGCAGAAGCCTGCTCAAGTGCCATTACCGAACGAATTTACGTCCTTAAGAAATAATGTCATGTAGGTTAGTCTATTTCAGACCCCCAAAAATACACTTCCACAAGAACTTACAAAATTATACTTACATAATTGCACGATTTCCGGGGTATTCGTTAACCGAGGGTCCACTGTATTTGGTTGTCCTGGTGAATGGATATACAGTGGACCCCGGTTAATGGCCGGCTCCAAACACTAACATTTATGTAAGTGTATTTTTAAGTGCTTTTGTAAGTGTATGTTTGGGGTCCAAAAGACTGCTCTAATTTACATTATTCCTTAAGTTAATAAATTGTTCGGTAACAGCACTTGAACAGCATTCTGGAATGAATTATGGAAGTTAACCGGGGTCCACTGTACCTGTAATGCTCAGGTTCTTTCTGCCTAGGTGGAGGTTGTCTTCATCAATGCTAGTTGTTGATGTGGGACTTTGCTCAAAGTCTGCTATAAGATATCCTCTACAGTAGCATCCAGAATGGACACATATTCAGTTTTCTTTTAAAGTTTCTTGTTCAAAGGTGGAGAATTTTTTCTCTGTGCCAAGACACTTACATTTGCCACCTCCATTGTACAGCTGCCGCCACCATGATTGAAGTACTGGCGATAGAGTACCTAGCGGCTCATCAGTATTCAGAAGCAGATTACATTGCTTTGAAATATGAAAATTTGTACATAAAGGCCTTCTGTCCCATGGAGACCACCTCTCTAAATCAGCTATTCTACACTAATTAGGAAATGGTGCCTTACGACATTCAATATTACTTCTGGGTGGCTCTAGCTCAGAGCTTAGGAATTGAAAGAAAACTGAAGTAGGAGACATATTTAGCTAAAAGGTGTGAGATAGTCCTACAAGAATTCTTTTACTGGTGAGTAGCTATGATTTTGATTTGGGTGTGTTCCTAGTGGGTCAGTGGTCCCATACATTGAAACCTGTTTTTCATATTTCAAAACCATATGCAGAACTCTATTACACCAGATGCTCTTCTGTATTATTTGTAGTAATTTGCATAATAAACATGTTTATCATCTGGTTATGCTGTCTTGTTAGAAGTAGTTAACATTTATACATGATTGTTATCTTTTTTTTTTTTTTTAACACGTTGGCCGTTTCCCCCGAAGTGGGGGCCCAAAATGAAAACGAAAGTTTCCCATTTTACATTTAGTAATATATATAGGAGAAGGGGTTACTAGCCCCTTGCTCCCAGCATTTTAGTCGCCTCTTACGACACGCATGGCTTACGGAGGAAGAATTCTGTTCCACTTCCCCATGATTGTTATCTATGTATAACTAATTC
The DNA here is from genome assembly GCA_009830355.1 of Cherax destructor. Taxonomy (NCBI): domain Eukaryota; kingdom Metazoa; phylum Arthropoda; class Malacostraca; order Decapoda; family Parastacidae; genus Cherax; species Cherax destructor. Next base: position 7,218 of record WNWK01051889.1, on the reverse strand, counting down.
TTTAATGTGACATAATGCATGGCTTACAGATCCTAAACTGAAAGAGCTTGGAGACTCCCATTACGATCAGCTGGTGATGTGGTTCAAGGAGCGTTTGGATGATGCTATTAGAGCTGCAGAAGAAGAAAAAGCAGAGAATGCTACAGTTTTCTCAGATGGTAAGGGATCTCCTGGTATGATGGTCTCTCAGCAATTATGTCTTAAAATCATACTTAGAAAATTATCTAATATTGGCTTCATCTTTATTTTGTTATTGTTTCTATGGGCTTGGTGCAATAAGTTTTTTATTTATTGCTATAATGGGGTACCACATTTTCTTGGTGCTTTATCACAGTGACTCTGATGTTTTGTTTGAATGACTTCATCTCTCTATTATCACTGGTGCATGTTTCCATCTGTTGGCCAAATATAGTGAACATTTGGCAGTACAGTGACAAATGCCTATTTTCAAACAGTATGCATTTATTTAAAGGTACCTTGATCTGCTTTTGTTATAATTCACTCCAAAAATGTATTCAGTTAAAAAAATGCAAAATCCATTAAAATGCTCGGCAGTAAGGTTATTTAGGTACAGGTACATAACTACAGAGTAGGCAGTGGCGTCTGTCGTCTTTGTTCTCATAAAATCTTACTACTAATACTGTTTTTATTGAGTTCTCCTTTTCTTCATCCCTCACTTACCAGTGCACATTAACCAGGTCAAATATAAAACATTTATATGACATGAGGAAAAGATACATACATATATGCATGCAGGTCAAATATTTAGTGGGGCAATGTTTTGATCTGTTTTAAGATCCTAATCAAGTTATACGGGAAATACAAAATGCATGCAAATATACAGTATACTCCAGGCAGTGAAGGAAGAGGCGAGGTGAGTAAAATCACTGGAGTTTGATGAAACTTGGGTTGGTGAAGCATTGAGAGAGGTATAATAGACAGTTGTTATTGAACTGTCATCTGATTTCTGGCCTGCCAGGTATGTCCCTGTAGTATGATGTATATCAGTGGTCTAGCTAAGCTAAATGCACCTTGGCTCTGTTCACTAGTATCCTGTGTACTAAATAAAACAGTTTCCATACATCAGTTTCCATACATCTTTCTTTGATGAGAGAGTAGCATTGTGCTGTGCCATAAGGTGTGAATGTATTCATATGAACTATGTATGGGCTGTTGGTATTCTGGTCCTAGAAGCTTATTTGTGTTCATAAACTTTGGTTTTTAGATATCTTGAAGTTTCAGTAATGTACTATTTGTCACAACCATCACAGGAAGTGGTGTATACCGTGGCAGTAATGTTGCTGTCATCTTGATCTAATAAAACCTTTAATAGTTTGAAGGTGCTATCAAGATTGGTTCCATATATCTTTTATTTGTGTGTAATGATATCTACAGTGTTATCTGTGAAAAAAATAATCCCTATTTCACCATCACCATCCTCTTTGGGTGATGACAGTATTTTCTGAACCCTTTGTCTGTGGTCCTAAGTGAAATGTGATGGATAGTGGAGTGTGGAAAAAATGTTACTAATAATGCAGCATTCATCTTCTAAATATTCAGGGCTGTTGATTCTGTAAGCTTTCAGAAAGAGGTCAGACAGAGCTCCTTATTTGGTTTTCTTGTCATGATGGGAGAAGACATATATTAGGTTGTTCTTGTTAGTAGCCTTACGGTAGACTGTAAATTTGATTTGTTGTACTAGTTCAATGAGCTGGACATCAAGAAATGGAAGAGCATTGTCTTGTTGCTCTAACATAGTGAATTGGGGTTGCAGGTTCAGTTGTGTTAAGGCAGTTTATAATGTTTTCAGGTTGAGGAGTCTGGGTGTAATTATGAAGATATGTTGGAGAATTTTGTTGTTGCTAGGGAGGGCTTGCTCTATTTATTTGTTCAGTTATATGTCCTCTATTCTTCAGTTATACAGTATCTTACTTGAACAGACTAATAAGAGAAGCAGGCACCCAGTAACGGTTTGTTAATTCTGAATCAATTGACCCAGTGGATTTCATCCTCTATTTTCTAAGCATGTTACATCAGGTGTTTACTGTATTTCAAATACAGTCATACCCCGTGTTACGATGCTATCATCTTACGTTATTTTCGAGTACCGATATTTATAACGTAAAAAATTTGATTGCGATTTACGATGTTTGCTTCATGTAACGACATTCGTACCAGACGTGTCTGCTTGGCGCCCAGCTGAGCGCGCACTCCAGGAGCGTCAGTGTGCTATTGTTTACAAGTGAGAGCGACACCCACCCACACCCACGCATTCATACCAGTATATTGTCATTATTCCGCTGTTTTTAGTGCTTGCAACTGCTAAATAAGCCACCATGGGCCCCAAGAAAGCTCCTAGTGCCAAGCCTGTGGTAAAGAATGTGCAGGGAGTGAAGCATTCATGCAGGGAGTGTAGCATTTATGCAGGGAGTGTAGCAGGCATGCAGGGAGTGTAGCAGGCATGCAGGGAGTGTAGCAGGCATGCAGGGAGTGTAGCAAAAATGCAGAGAGTGTAGCAGGGATGCAGGGAGTGTAGCAGGCATGCAGGGAGTGTAGCAGGCATGCAGGGAGTGTAGCAAAGATGCAGGGAGTGTAGCAAAGATGCAGGGAGTGTAGCAAAGATGCAGGGAGTGTAGCAGGGATGCAGGGAGTGTAGCAAGGATGCAGGGAGTGTAGCAAGGATGCAGGGAGTGTAGCAAGGATGCAGGGAGTGTAGCAAGGATGCAGGAGTGTAGCAAGGATGCAGGGAGTGTAGCAAGGATGCAGGGAGTGTAGCAAGGATGCAGGGAGTGTAGCAAGGATGCAGGGAGTGTAGCAAGGATGCAGGGAGTGTAGCAAGGATGCAGGGAGTGTAGCAAGGATGCAGGGAGTGTAGCAAGGATGCAGGGAGTGTAGCAAGGATGCAGGGAGTGTAGCAAGGATGCAGGGAGTGTAGCAAGGATGCAGGGAGTGTAGCAAGGATGCAGGGAGTGTAGCAAGGATGCAGGAGTGTAGCAAGGATGCAGGGAGTGTAGCATTCTAGCAGGGAGTGTAGCATTCATGCAGGGAGTGTAGCATTCAAAGGGAACAAAGGCCAGTAACCCCAGAAAGAACTTGGTACCTGCAGTGTTAATGGAAGGGATTCCCCTTCCAAACACTAGCATACTACTCCACCTTCTCCCTCCTCCCGTCCTCCACACATGAACAACTCTTCAATAAATGTAAGTGACATGTTATTGTACAATATTTACATGTGTATTTAGGTATTATTCATTAAATTCTGTATTATTTAATGTCAAAAAGTTCTAAAAAATATTTTATTTAACTACTTTTGGAAGTCTTGGACGGATTAAATTTCTTTCCATTATTTCTTATGGGGAAAATTGATTCTGTAACGATTGTTTCGCTCTTAAAATATGCCTCTCTGACGGATTAATATCGTAAGTCGAGGTACCACTGTACAAAAAATGTGTCCATTAAGAAAATTTGTTGCTGATAGTGTATATAGTAGTAGTTGTATTACTTCTTACCTTATTAAAATTGCTGTATTTATAATTTATTATTTGGCACATTTATTTGCTTTGATCAGTTGTGGACAAATCTCTTGTATAATGATACTTTTGTTGCTGTATAAAATTGTATTTTTGAGCCTCTTTTATTCATAATGATAACATGAAATAAAAGAACAATTAAATGAAGTACATTGCTGAATAGTATGATCTCTTCATGTAAAACTGTTTACCAGTGCTCATGTGTAATATGTATGTTTTTGCTTAATTGCAGTCTACCCCAAAATCACATTTTCATTTTATGTCATTCACCTTTTACATTTAGTTTTCATTTTCTTCCCCTCAGGCAAGGTCCTAACCCTGTCCGGGGTGACAAAATTCCTCACGCCATTGGTGAAAGGTGTGTAGAATACAAGATGGTGGAATCCATATGGTGACTACATTAAAGTATTGGCTATAGTTTTATGATTGGATAGCACGCAAAAAATGACTGGTATTCTAGGAAAGGGGTTTCATATTCTTCCATCCTTTGTACATGAATGGTATGCAATACCAGCGAGATGAAGAATTAGTCACATGTGCAACGTCTACAAATAATGATACCCAGATGTTGCACATGTGTCTAATTCTTCATCTTCCATCCTTTGCAATTTGAATGGTTTATATAATTATGGAAAATTAAATAGATTTCAAGATCTAATAAAAAGTAGTATGCAGGTCCCTTTCCTCAGAACACCAAAACTCATGAATTTAAATGTTTTGTGTGTTCTTTGCCTTAGAAATTACCAAGAAAAGGTTTTATTTTGAAACATTTTAACATTTTTTATTAACCATGTGAGACTGGTTCACCTATTTCATTTAATTTAACAAAAATGGCATTAGATTAATGGACTCATAACCCTAATTCAGTTTTACAAACTGTAAGTGTGTGTTGCATATAGGAATACAGATCACTCGCTAATTTAAAACCACATTCTTGGTAAATAGATTAATACTTGAGAGACTAGTATAAATAATGTCAGTTTCAAAAGTTTGATATATATTATGGTGCTACCAAAATCTTGCATTCTGCACACTACCTTTGCATAATAGTAGCTTGTTCCAATATTGTTGGTTGTGATAAACTTAATTTTTTCTTTTTTTTATGCATTAGCCTTTTCTCTTGAGGGCAGGTAACCCCCCCACTCTTCAGAAAAATGGAATGCATTATTTATCTTATTTATTTATTTATTTTATTAACTCAGCGGCTGTCTTCCACCAGGGCAGGGTGACCCAAAGAACATTCACTATTTCACTATCTTTAATTCACTTGCTGTCTTTCCAGAAGTGTACCATCATCACAGTTCAATTACCTTCTGACTGCAACATATCCACCCCTCCTTCAGAGTGCACCTTCAGAGTGCAGACACTGTCTGTCCTACCTCCAGGATTCAAATCTGGCTAACCACTTTCCCCTGAATCTCTTCATAAAAGCTACTATGATTACTCTCCAACATGTCCATAAAGACCGCTTGTCTCCATTTACTGTGAATGGATTTTTGGCGGACGGTTCTATCAAAGATGAGGTTCATCATAGAATTAATGAGGGAAAGAGGTGGGTGGTGCATTGAGGCATCTGTGGAGACAAAGAACGTTATCCAAGGAGGCAAAAAAAGGGAGTGTATCAAAGTATAGTGATATCATCACTTTTATATGGGTGTGAAGCATGGGTTTGAAACATTGCAATGAAGAGGAGGCTGGAGGCAGTAGAGATATCATGTCTGAGGGCAATGTGTGGTGTGAATACAGTAATCTACCAATGTAATGGACCCCAGTGTAATGGACTTTTTAAAGTTATGGGGCGAATCCACTGGGTAAGTTGTACCTTTAACTCCCTTATAACTGTAAATTAAGGGCACAGATGAAAGAGTGGGAGAGGCACTGTCAAGAAATTTTGCGGAAAATAAGAAAAAGTTTTGGAGTGAGATAAACAAGTTAAGAAAGACTAGGGAACGAATGGATTTGTCAGTTGAAAACAGAGTAGGGGAATTAGTAGATGGGGAGCTGGAGGTATTGGGTAGATGGCAGGAATATTTTGAGGAACTTTTAAATGTCGATGAAGAAAGGGAGGCGGTAATTTCATGCACTGGTCAGGGAGGTATAACATCTTTTAGGAGTGAGGAAGAGCAGGATGTGAGTGTTGGGGAGGTGCGTGAGGCATTACGTAGAATGAAAGGGGGTAAAGCAGCAGGAACTGACGGGATCATGACAGAAATGTTTAAAGCAGGGGAAGATATTGTGTGTGAGTGGTTGGTATTTTTGTTAAATATATGTATGAAAGAGAGGAAGGTACCTAAGGATTGGCAGAGAGCATGTATAGTTCTTTTATATAAAGGGAAGGGTGACAAAAGAGATTGTAAAAATTATAGGGGAATAAGTTTATTGATTTAACCGGACTTGAGTCCTGGAAATGGGAAGTACAATGCCTGCACTTTAAAGGAGGGGTCTGGGGTAGTGACAGTTTGGAGGGACTATTTTAAACTGTAGTATCTGAGTGCCTCTGCAAAGACAGTGATTATGTATGAGTGTGGTGAAAGTGTTGAATGATGATGAAAGTATTTTCTTTTTGGGGATTTTCTTTCTTTTTGGGTCACCCTGCCTCGGTGGGAGACGGCCGACTTGTTGAAAAAAAAAAAAAAGTTTACTGAGTATACCAGGCAGAGTGTACGGTAGGATTATTATTGAAAGAATTAGAGGTAAGACAGAGGGTAGGATCGCAGATGAGCAAGGAGGTTTTAGAGTGGATAGGGGATGTGCAGGTCAAGTGTTTACATTGAAGCATATATGTGAACAGTATTTAGATATAGGTAGGGAAGTTTTCATTGCATTTATGGATTTAGAAAAAGCATATGATAGAGTGGATAGGGGAGCAATGTGGCAGATATTGCAAGTGTATGGAATAGGTAGTAAGTTACTGAATGCTGTAAAGAGTTTTTATGAGGATAGTGAAGCTCAGGCTAGTGTGTGTAGGAGAGAGGGAGATTACTTCCCAGTAAAAGTAGGTCTTAGACAGGGATGTGTGATGTCACCATAGTTGTTTAATATATTTATAGATGGGGTTGTAAAAGAAGTAAATGCTAGGGTGTTTGGGAGAGGAGTGGGATTAAATTATGGGGAATCAAGTACAAAATGGGAGTTGACACAGTTACTTTTTGCTGATGATACTGTGCTTATAGGAGATTCTAAAGAAAAGTTGCAAAGGATAGTGGACGAGTTTGGGAGGGTGTGTAGAGGTAGAAAGTTGAAAGTAAACAAAGATAAGAGTAAGGTGATGAGGGTATCAAACAATTTAGATAAAGAAAAATTAGATATCACATAGGAAAGAGGGAGTATGGAAGAAGTGAATGTTTTCAGATATTTGGGAGTTGACTTGTCAGCAGATGGGTTTATGAAAGATGAGGTTAACCATAGAATTGATGAAGAAAAAAAGTTGAGTGGTGCATTGAGGCATCTGTGGAGACAAAAAATGTTATCTATTGAGGCAAAGAAGGGAATGTATGAAAGTATAGTGGTATCAACACTCTTGTATGGGTGTGAAGCTTGGGTTGTAAATGCTGCAGCGAGGAGGAGGCTGGAGGCAGTGGAGATGTCCTGTCTAAGGGCAATGTGTGGTGTAAATATGCAGAGAATTCGGAGTGTGGAAATTAGGAGGAGGTGTGGAGTTACTAAAAGTATTAGTCAGAGGGCTGAA
>WNWK01051888.1:0-12343 GCA_009830355.1 Cherax destructor | reverse complement strand
CGACAACGCTGCAAATATGTCTGAGCGTTATGGGGGGATGCAAAAAATTAAGAAACAAAAAATGTTCCTAATTGCCAAGTGCAGCTCATTCACTAAATCTGGAAGACCAAGGCTGTTGACGCTCTCAAGACGCCCTAATTTTTTCTACACTGCATTTTTTTTTTTCATCCTCAACCAACCGGGGGAAAATTTTTAAATGTTGTATTGATACCAGATGGGGGGCATGCTATGGTAACACTCTCTGATACCAGATGGGAGGCACTTTATGGCAACACTCTCTGATACCAGATGGGAGGCACATGCTAGGCAACACCCTGATCCCCGTGGGGGCACATGTTTGGAAACACTCTCTGATACCGAGGGGAGGCACATGCTACCAACATTTTGATACCAGATGGGGGAAATGCTAGGGCAACACTCTCTGATAACAGATGGGAGGAAATGCTATGGCAACACCTCTGATACCAGAGGGGAGGCACATGTTTGGCAACACTTTTGATACTAGATGTGAGGTACATGTTTGGCAACACTTTTGATACCAGATGGGAGGACATGCTATGGCAACATTCCTGATACCAGATGGGAGGCACATGTTATGGAAAAACTTTTGATAACAGATGGGAGGAAATCTATGGCAAATCTCTGAAAAGATGGGGGGCCCTGCAAGGGAACACTTTGATACCAGAGGGGGGCATCTATGGCACACTCTCTGATAACAGATGGAGGCACATGCTATGGCAACACTCCTGATAACAGATGGGAGGCACTCAATGGCAACACTCTCTGAAAAGAGGGGAGGAAGTAGGGAACACTCTCTGATACTAGATGTGAGGTACATTAGGCAACACTCTCTGATACCAGATGGGAGGCACATCCCAGGCAACATTTTTGATACCAGATGGGAGGCACATGCTATGGCAAAACTCTCTGATACCAGATGGGAGGCACATGCTATGGCACCACTCTCTGATACCAGATGGGAGGCACATGCTATGGCAACACACTTTGATACAAGATTGGAGGCACATGCTATGGCAACACTGATGCCAGATGGGAGGTACATGCTATGGCAACACTCTCTGATACCAGATGTGAGGCACATGCTATGGCAACACAATCTGATACCAGATTGAGGCACATGCTATTGCAACACTCTCTGATACCAGATGAGAGGCAGATGCTATGGCAACTCTGATACCAGATATGAGGCACATGATATGGCAACAATCTCTGATACCAGAAGGGAGGCACATGCTATGGCAACACTTTCTGATACCAGATGGGAGGCACATGCTATGGCAACACTCTCTGATACCAGATGGGAGGCACATGCTACGGCAACACTCTCTGATACCAGATGGGAGGCACATGCTATGGCAACACACTCTGATACCAGATTGGAGGCACATGCTATGGCAACACTCTCTGATACCAGATGGGAGGTACATGCTATGGCAACATGTAAACAGCCTAACCAGAGGCTCTTTCAAACTGCGCGGCACTATGGTGCTGCCCTCTATAGGCCTATCAAGGTCGGGCTGGTCAGCCATGCTTCTTCCTCACTTCGACGGCCTACCTCACTGAACCAGGATCTACCCTAACTGGCTCCAGGTCCCCTCACGCTCTGTTCCCGAGTACACCTAAACCTTGCCATTAATAAACTGAGTCTAGTCATCGGCCGTATCTCTGCACCTATGCTACCATTCTACTGCCCAAAAGTAAGCAGCCAAGAAAATAGACTTAACAGTGGTGACAGCAGTGGTTCACGGCAGAGTGTAGTGTAGGGGACCCACCGCCCAGTCGATCATCCAACCAAGCCAGTCATATCCAGGTCATCTGCTGGCTTATCGCATCATCCGTAGCTTCCACAAAATCGGGACATAGGGAGTCATCTCCAGCTCTCCAGCCTGAAGCAGTCACGTGTGTGTTCATCTCCTACTCTACAACTCTCCAGCATTCTCCTACACCCTTCTGCATCCAGCAGCGTCTCTACGCCCTTCCTACAGCTACAAGAGACGCGAGGTGAGGTCGTTTTGGGTGTGTTGGTGTTGTGTCCATGTGTGTCTACCTCACACCACCAACCACCTACTCTCCACTCCTTGCTACGTTCCTACGCTCCCTATATCCAGCTCATCGCCTGTGTGTTGTTTTCTCCGAGTTCTTAAAGAAGCCATCCCTGGCTTGACCACGTGGGAACCCATCGTGTTTGTCCCAAGCCAAGCCAAGCCAGGCGCCTGCAGTGTTCCCAGCACCTCGTTCCTGCGTCCTTAAATCTTCACCCTTCCTCCAGCTTCAGCAGTGATTTAATTTTTTTTTGTTATTGCTCCAGTATCTTAAAATTTCCCCCCATTGAAAACTGTAAAGTAAAATCTTAGTCATTGTTGCAGTCTCTTGCAGTAATTCTGGTATCCTGCCTAGTCCTCTTGTGTAGTAATTTCCCCGTGTCCGTCTGCGCTTCCTAAGCCACGGTCAGCAGCGCTCTCAGACGCGTTCCGAGTGTAAACAAAACGCTGCGCTTCAGCTGGCGAGGTTCTGTGCTTTTTTAGTAAAATCCCTCATTTCCGCAGAGTTCTACGTCCTTTTCCCGTTCTTCCCAAGCCTTGTACAATCTTTCCTACGCCACTGGAGACCCCATAGAAGCCACAAGTGTTTATAGTGTGTGTACCGCTGCATCCAGCCACCAGTACACACCAGGAGTTTCAGAATCTGCCTACTTGCATCTACCTTCCATCTACAAACAAAGTTAAGTAAACAGTGACTTGTCTGGCATTTCCTAAGAATTTGTGACATTATTTACTTGCCCTGCACCAAGTACAGTAATCACTGAAGCCCATACTTTCAGTGAATTATTCAGCAACATTGTTGCACTTTGGAAGTTCATTTTTTTTTGACTTGCATTTTATATCCTAGTGCATTATTTCTGCACATAGCCTCTCACCTAATTATTACTTGTTCCTGCTCAAAGCTGTTCATTGTGCTACCCATATATATATATATATATATATATATATATATATATATATATATATATATATATATATATATATATATATATATATATATATATATATATATATATAGTATATATATATATATTCTTTTAATTGCAAGTCACATCTGTCTGCTATTATTTTGATTGTTGCATCTGCAAGCTAGCCACAAATTGTTGACAACCCTGCACAGTTCTGATGTGTTAGTGTGTTCAAAGTGTTATTTTAACACTTGCCAGTGTCAGTTTTATTCTGCTTGAATTCAACAACTTGTGACTAGATACCTACATTTTCTCTAGTGTCTCAGTTTAATTTTTTTTTTCTCCATATTATTTCTTTGCCATATTTTTGTTAGGCACATTCACCTGTGTTTTGCATTCTGTTAATGTTTATGCCTTGTCATTGAGTGATTTATCAGTCCCTGTTATTGAATTTTCAGGAACCTGCTTATTTGCCATTATTGCAATAATTACCTGTGAAATTCCATACTTTTGCACCAGAATTTACTTGACAATTTTTTTTTTCTTGTGTCAGTGTATACTTATTTTGCCACCTGTAACTTTTTGCCCCTATAATTATTGATTTTTATCATTTTGGCATTTTACTCATTGCCTTTTTATGTGACAGTACTTCTTGATACAGTAAATTTTTGTGACTGTTTTTATTCCATTGAAGACTGATTTTATTAATTGTTTTGCCACCTTACCTTGCTGCAAGTGAATTCATATTTTTCTTTGCCATACCTAATTGCAACTGCCAGCACCTGCAACATTTTGCTGTGTGTTGAGCAAGCCTGCACTGCAGTACATTGTATGTAATACCCAGTTTTCATTTTAATTTGCAAACTTTTGTTAATTCCGCTACTTGTTACAGTTCATTCATTTTCATGCAATTTTCTTGCCAGTTATCTCTGCTTTTGTTCTGTGTACACCCCAGCAATTAATTCACTTGTATCCAAAATTTACCTTGAGTTTCAGAGTGTACCATTCTTTTTTTTGACGTAATTCACGCATTTGTTAACAAATAAGCAGTTTTTGAGTAACACCGTGTTGTGTCCTCTCTGACTCGTGTGTTGAGTTCTAGCCGTTTGCGTATCAATTCTTGCTTTGATCCCTTTCCCTTTCTCCATGACTTATTTTGTGCTTATAACTGATGCTATGACTCAGACACACAGTGGCCGTCACGATGCCCAAGCTTCTGCCGCAGATGGCACTGATGCCTCTCCTGTTAGGTCCCATCAGGGGGAGGATGGCGCCTCCATAACAACTGGCCAGGCAGTAGCCCATATCGCGGGCACGAATGGCACTTCATGTCATTCCCGCCCGTCCCTTTTGTTTGATGGTCGCGCCAGTATGTTGGAGACTTGGTTCAAATCGGTCAAGACGACAGTTAAGGGACGAACCGATAACCCCACTGACGCGCACTATGTAAACACTGCCGCGGTTTCTGTGGACAAATCCCTAAGTGTTATCACTTCCTTCTTAGACTTGGTGGAAGTGCGTGATTTGCAGTCATGGCCCAAGCTTAAGGAAGCATTCCGTAATTACTTCCGGCGCAGGCATCAGCGCCATTACCTTGACATTATCACGAGCGTCTTGAATGAGTGCCAATCCCCAGATGAAAGCCCCCTCGCTTGCGTCTGTCGTTTCCAGCGAGCATCGTTAGATTTTATTGACATTATGAAGGATAGCAAGTGGGTCACTAGTGACGGTAGTATAAAACTCGAAGACATCATCCCCATGATCGTCGGAGGCGTCATGCGGAGAGATGCCCCACTCCATCTCCATGATAGGATTGACGAATTAGGGCTCGGCCCCAAGGAACACATCCTGGGCGCCTTTAATGCCATCGATAAAATTAAACCGCCGGGCGAGAAAGACAAGGCTTGTCGCCCTGCTGGTACTCCCTTGCAAGTCCCTCAATTGCCAACTCTTGTGTCACCACCTGTGCAACCCCCTGTCACTTTTGCTGCAGCCGTCCAGCAATCAGCAGCCAAGGCTAGGACGAACAGCAAACCTCAGACCAAGCCGAATCAAAATGGCAGGTCAGAATATGACCGGAGGGCTAGCAAGACGACTTTGCCAGCGTCTCCTCCATCTAAGTCCAAGCGTCATAAGCGCACACCGCCGTCAGCACCACCCGCGAAGCGCGTGGTTACCTGTTTTAACTGTGGTAAAAGAGGTCATTACCGTTCTAAGTGTTATAAACCTCAGCCCCCACGCCGTGATAATCACCGTCCCCGTGCGCAGCACCGGGAGGGCGATTGTGTTTACCACCATACATCCAGTCATACCTCCAGTGAGTGCCTCAAGTTGCATAGCATCTTGTCGGCGCACCACGGCAAGCGCTCCCCGCCTGGAGCCCGAGCTAGCCGGAGCCCCTCCAGTAGTTCGGGGGAAGAGACGCGCCAGAAAAATCCTGCAAAGAGATAGTCACCCTATCGGAGTCGCTGTATTCCGTCCCTGTCCACAATGCGTTCGCCGCCCTGGGCAGTGACACGCATGCCGACAGCACGGAAACAGAGTGCCTCGACGCTGGTGTTGCGACTCGAACCGTACCTTCCAGGACGTCGAGTCGCTCCACCAAGCGACGAGCCTCTAGCAGCCGGGACTCCGAAGACCTAGTCGGCCCGTCATGCCTTCACGTTCAGTATGACAGCCCGTGTGGACCTCTCGTAGAGTCCACACTTCATCGGAAGCCTATTCAGCTTTTCCTTGATACAGGTTCGGTGGTTAACATCGTCCGTTCCACCCTCTTCCGTGACATTGGTCTCCATGCAGCCATGCTGACCGAGCCATCTGCTATTCAGACATTGCGAGGCGTTTCAGGTAGCCCTCTCACGGTCCGTGGTTGTACAACCCTAGAATTTGCGATCCATGATCACAAGTGGTCAACAAAGTTCTTAGTTGTTGATGACATCGTCTTCCCAGGCGATTTGCTCATTGGTTTCAAGACCATGGCAGACCTTAAGATCCGTTTAGATCCAGCTAAGTGGAAAGCGGATTTTGACGGAGTGGACGCACCCTTCTGGGGTGTGCGCTTGGGTTCCACTACCTGCCACTCCGTCTCTGAGTACATCCAGTGCTTGGAATCATTGGAAACCCGTGGTTTCCGTCGCGCACCCTCCGTGAGGTCGGCCTCTGTCCTGACCAACCTCATAAAGAGAGCTCGTGTCTCGTCACCTCCTGACCATCAGCGCTCAGTTATCAGTGAAACCCAGTCTGGGGACCCCATTCCTGACCATCACCCTAACTCTCGCTGTTGTAGAGGATGACCGTTGTCAAGCCGCAGTCTCCCTGTCGGCAGGCGACTGTCTGACTCATGTCATGGCATCAGCGAGCAGAGTTACTGCCTGTACAAAGTATGACGTCACTTTGTCGTCTAATTCGCTCACTCCTGTTACGGTGTATGTGACAAGAGCTTTCGAAGGAGATCATGTGCTAGTCGACGACACATGCAGAGTCAAGGGCCTCTCCCTTGAGCCGTCCTTGCACACTGTGCTCGTGGCAAGTTGCAAGTCCTTGTCGGTAACTTGCATAGTCGAGAATTCCCCTGAGGAAGGATACTTCACTTGTCGACCTCGTCAGGTTCCCTCTCCCGGTGAGAGTGGAGGAGAAATCCCAGCTGACGTTCTTGTAAGTGCAGTCCTCCCAGGTGAGTCCGCTACTAATTCTTCCGTCACCCGGCCAGTGCAGGAAGATGATCTAGCTATGACAGATTACCCGGAAGAAGTTCCACAACTTCTCCAGGTTCTCAATCACGCACGCACTGCCGTCGCGTTAGATGGTGAGTCCATGGGTCTGACCCCGCTTATGTCTCACTATATTCCGCTTGATAAAGGTACTAAACCCATTTACGTGCCTGCGTATCGTTGCGATGCGCAAAGAGTGTTTGCTGACGAACTCATTGCAAAGATGCTCCGCGATGGAGTTATCGAGGAGTCCATTTCCCCGTGGAATGCCCCTCTAATCCTAGTTCCCAAGAAAGATGGAACATGGCGTCCTGTTATCGATTACAGGAAACTGAATGCCTGTACCATCCCAGACCGATTTCCATTGCCAGTTCTGAATGACCTGTTATAGAACATTGGCGATAACAAGGTCTTTTCGACTCTTGATCTTCTTCAAGGGTTTTGGCAGATCCCTCTTGATGACCAAAGCAAAGAACTAACAGCGTTCTCTACGCCTACTGGCCATTATCAGTTCAAGAGAATGCCCTTCGGCTTGCGCGGAAGCCCGATCACGTTCAGTCGTCTAATGACAACGATTTTCCGTACTTTCCTAGGTGGCACGCTCATGGTCTACCTAGACAATCTCATTGTGATGTCCCTAGATGTTCCTACTCATCTCGTAAAACTTGAGCGGGTACTGGAAAAACTAGCCAAGGCTAATCTTAAGGTGAAGCTTTCAAAATGCCAGTTCCTTAACAGGGAAATAAAGTTTCTGGGCCACGTAGTGACTCAGAGCGGCATCAAGACAGACGAGTCTAAAATCTCGGCTGTGCGAAAGTTCCCTAGACCTACGACGGCAGATACTGTCCGCTCCTTCGTAGGCCTAGCCGGATTCTACCGCACTTTCATAGCCGGTTTCTCCACCTTAGCTGCACCCTTGACACAGCTCCTTAAGAAAGATGTTCCCTTTGAGTGGACGTGTGACCAAGAAAGAGCTTTCGTCACACTTAAAAATAGGTTAACATCAGCCCCAGTCCTAGGTTCCCTGATTTCACCAAAGCGCTTCACCTTGACGACAGATGCCAGCAAAGTTGGCATCGGTGCAGTCTTGTCGCAGGAATCTAATGGTAAGCAACAGCAATAGCTTATGCTAGCCGTGTTCTTACCAAAGCTGAAGTCAATTACTCTGTGACAGAGCAGAAGCCTTAGCCATCGTCTGGGCTTTGAACCACTTCAGAGACATTATTTACCAGTATCCTATCAAGATTTACACGGATCATCTGCCGTTATTATCCCTTTTTGCAAACAAGAATCTCTCTGGGAAACATGCTCGGTGGTCTCTCACCTTTAACGACTACAATCCCGAAATCTGCTATGTACCGGGTAAGCAAAATGTCGTGGCTGACGCCTTGTCGAGGCATATAGCCTTTGTCAGTGCAGACAACTCGTTCTCCGTCGAGGACCTAGAGAGAGCCCAACGGCGGGACCCGGTGTGGTCACCAGTCCTTCGATTCCTAACCAAGGAGGACGTTGGCCCGCGGGTCAATTCGCCCGTTCCGCTGACAGACTTAGTGGTCAATCAAGGAGTACTGTGTAGTGTAGCTTGACTAGTGGACCCCGGCAGAACTGTACACCAACTGGTGATACCGGAGTCCCTGGTACCCGCGACTCTCAAGTTGATCCACGATGTCCCAGGCGCAGCGCACCCCGGGAAGGACCGCAGCATCAAACAGGCTAGAATGAAATATTTCTGGCCTAAGATGGCAGCGGAAATTGCCAAGTATGTACACCAGTGTGTCGTTTGCTTACAACACAAGGGTACTGTCACGGGTCCCAATCCCATTCTGAAGTATCCCATTACAAAGGAGCCCTGGGAGAGAACTTCGTCGACCTGTTGACGAATTTCTCGACCTCGAGAAGGGTAATAAACACCTGCTTGTAATGGTAGATAACTTGACGCGGTACTGCGAAATTAGTACCCATCCCTGACAAAACGGCCGAGACAGTCGCAAATGCTTTCCGTGAGCGTATCGTTCTCCGTCATACCTGCCCACGTGTTCTCCTGTCAGACAATGGGTCGGAGTTCATAAATGCCACAATGAAGGACCTTTGTTCCAGGTTTGATATTCACCAAGCACCAGTAGCTCCACGTCACCCAGCGAGTAATGGTCTTGCTGAACGTACAAACCGCAAAGTTCTGGAGGTGCTCAGAGTAACCGTTAATCCGAGTTGTACTACATGGGATGACGCTATTCCAGATGTTCAGTGTACATTGAACTCTTCCCTCAACAGCTCGATTGGCGAGACACCCCATTTTGCCTTGTACGGCTATGATAAGCGTTTACATTACGAAATCCTGTTTGCCCCGCCTAGCCCAATCTATGACGCCGATAACACCCGTATAGTTAAGATGCGGACCACACAGCTTGTTTTCCAGCGAGTACGTGAGAACCTAATAAAAGCCACAGATAGGTTCACGTCTGATCGCAACGCCCACGCTAAGGAAAGTAAGGTGGAACCAGGTTGCAAAGTTATGTTGCTCAACCCGATGCAGACCCCTGGTATGCATAAACTTGTACCAAAGTTTGTCGGTCCTTACCGTGTCCTACGACAGCTCCGCGGCAATAAGTTCGAGGTGAGGGAGATAGCTACCGGAACTATCAGAGAAGCTCACCTTGACCACATGAAGTATATTGATCATGTGCAAGCTGAAGCAGAGCTGGAATCGCGGGCATTGCAAAGCCACAATCAGACTCAAACTAGTGACAACCCGTCTAGTTCTTCACCCGCTATCCCTACGACAGATGACAGCCCTGTAAGGCTCCATACTTATGGCCTGAGACCCCGGACAGCAGTACATTTCTGTGACATTGACATACCTACTGACTTGTCCGACTCCTACGCTAGCTACGCTAATTGTTTGCTTGCATAAATGGGGATTAATGCGTATACATTGTATAGTTAGTAAATAATGGAGTCAGGGTGGACAACACCATGTAAATATGTAAAATTTATTCTTAGAGGGTACCCGTAGTATAATGAATTCCATGGAAATAATGTTATTGTGAGTATGTGCACCCAGTGTGTCTTGTAAAGCCTGTATAAAGGCAAGGGCAGTATCGCCCTTTTGAGTTAAATGTCACACCTTAGGAAATGCTACTGTCAGTCATTGTTTGCAGATGTGAGGATGGTACAGCACTCATGGATGTGCAGTCAAGTTGATGTCTGGCCCTGTGGACAACCTGTATATAGAAGACTCTAGTTCCTGTGTCAGCATTGGCTTGTTCTGTCCTCTGTCCAGCTGTACGGGCAGGCCGATTTTCTCTCCCCCGACTCACGAAGTGGGAGTTTTTTTTTCGGCCTGCACCGGCAATATCCTGTTGTAAATGTCAGGTGACCGGAAGCCAGTTCTCCCTGGGTAACCTTGTTTGCTTGTTTACACCTTCGTGCCCGCCAGTATTGTCGTGTCGAGATGACACGCGGTAGGTGGCCGAGCGGATGTAAACAGCCTAACCAGAGGCTCTTTCAAACTGCGCGGCACTATGGTGCTGCCCTCTATAGGCCTATCAAGTTCGGGCTGGTCAGCCATACTTCTTCCTCACTTCGACGGCCTACCTCACTGAACCAGGATCTACCCTAACTGGCTCCCGGTCCCCTCACGCTCTGTTCCCGTGTACACCTACACCTTGCCATTAATAAATTGAGTCTAGTCATCGGCCGTATCTCTGCACCTACGCTACCATTCTACTGCCCAAAAGTAAGCAGCCAAGAAAATAGACTTAACAAACACTCTCTGATACCAGATGTGAGGCACATGCTATGGCAACACACTCTGATACCAGATTGGAGGCACATGCTATTACAACACTCTCTGATACCAGATGGGAGGCACATGCTATGGCAACACTCTCTGATACCAGATGGGAGGCACATGCTATGGCAACATTCTCTGATACCAGATGGGAGGAACATGCTATGGCAACACTCTCTGATACCAGATGGGAGGCGCATGCTATGGCAACACTCTCTGATACCAGATGGGAGGCACATGCTATGGCAACATTCTCTGATACCAGATGGGAGGCACATGCTATGGCAACACTCTGTGATACTAGATGGGAGACACATGCTATGGCAACACTATCTGATACCAGATGGGAGGCACATGCTATGGCAACACTCTCTGATACCAGATGGGAGGCACATGCTATGGCAACACTCTCTGATAACAGATGGGAGGCACATGCTATGGCAACACTCTCTGATACCAGATGGGAGGCACATGCTATGGCAACACACTCTGATACCAGATTGGAGGCACATGCTATGGCAACACTCTCTGATACCAGATGGGAGGTACATGCTATGGCAACACTCTCTGATACCAGATGTGAGGCACATGCTATGGCAACACACTCTGATACCAGATTGGAGGCACATGCTATGGCAACACTCTCTGATACCAGATGGGAGGCACATGCTATGGCAACATTCTCTGATACCAGATGGGAGGCACATGCTATGGCAACATCTCTGATACCAGATGGGAGGCACATGCTATGGCAACACTCTCTGATACCAGATGGGAATCACATGCTATGGCAACACTCTCTGATACCAGATGGGAATCACATGCTATGGCAACACTGATACCAGATGGGTGGCACATGCTATGGCAACAGCAGCAATTTTGAAATCTTTCCTTAAAATTTTAGAATCATTTGAATGTATAACTGAAGACCAGTCACAAAGGGAGACACTAGAAGACCAGTCACAAAGGAGACACTAGAAAACCAGTCACAAAAGGAGACACTAGAAGACCAGTCACAAAGGGAGACACTAGAAGACCAGTCACAAAAGGGAGACACTAGAAGAGAAGCAAATAATATTGCAAATAAGACACAAGAGTTAGAATTTGTTTTTGTGTTGAATTTTTGGAATGCTATTTTGAAAAAATTTCGTAGAGTAAACCAAGTTCTACAAAATGATAATGTGAACTTAAAAACATGTGTATGGATCATTAGCTGACCAACTGTGCACTTCCCCGATAAATTTGAAAGATATGGAGCAGCTACAAAGGAAATGCCCGTAGTTCGATCGTTAGCGCACTCAGCTCACACCCTGAGGTCCGGAGTTCGAATCTCCTTCGGTATGGCTGGAAAACATTAGGGACGTGTTTCCATAAGACACCTTCTGTCCATGTTCACCCATCAGTATAAAATGGCTACCTGGGCGTTAGTCGACTGGTGTGGGTCGCATCCTGGGAGAAAACTGATTTGCGGAAAACTAATTTGCGGGAAATGCTAAGCATAACAAGGGGCTTTCTATAAAGTAGTATGTCATTGATGTCAGGTATGGTCTGTATACCTTGTACATGTATTTGTAGTAAATAAAGATATTATTATTATAATAATTATTATTATTAATATTATTATTATTATTATTATTATTATTATTATTATTATTATTATTATTATTATTATTAATTATGCTACCAGATGTAGATTACAATGGATGTTGATTACAAAAGGATCAAACTGGCTTATGAGCTCAAGCAGCCCTAAAATATTCCTATTTTGCATTGATCCAAACCTTTCTTCTGTTTCTCGAAAAGTTAAGCTGCTCAAATTCGCAAACATATCAGAAAGAAGAAACCCAATGACGGAGATGCACCAGAAGTATA
>WNWK01051887.1:0-12343 GCA_009830355.1 Cherax destructor | reverse complement strand
TTCCCCATAATTTTTGAAATTCTTTTTTTGCCCCCTTTGCCTTTTACAAAGGAAAAAACACGCTTTTGCCAATCCCTAGGTACCTTACCCTCTTTCCATACTTTTTATTAAATAATAGCCCCAAAACCACCCAAAATTATACCCCCACCTGCTTTTAACATTTCTATCTTTATCCCATCAATCCCAGCTGCCTTACCCCTTTCATTCTACCCACTGCCTCCCCGTTTTTCCCTACACCCACAATTTCTTCCACACCCTACAAGAGTTATTCCTCCTTGCCCTACACACGAAATAAAGCTTCCCTGTTTCATCAACATTTAACAAATCCTCAAAATATTTTTCTCCATCTTCCCGATACCTTAATTTCCATTTAATAACCTCCTCTCCTATTTTTAACTGTCAAATCCATTTGTTCTCTAGGCTTCCTCAACTTATTAATCCCATTCCAAAACTTTTTCTTATTTTCAACAAAATTTGCTGATAACATCTCACCCCACTCTCTCATCTGCCTTTTTTTACATTGCTTCACCACTCTTTTAACCCCTTTTTCTCTCCATATTTTTCCCTCCTTGCATCACTTCTACTTTGTAAAAACCTCTCATTTTAACTTTTTTTCCTTACTACTTCTTTACATAAATTTCCCCCCAATCGCTCCTCTCCCTCCCGCACCCACTCGCCTGTAACCACAAACTTCTGCTGAACACTCTAACACTACATTTTTAAATCTACCCCATACTTTTTTCACCCCATTTGCCTACACCTCACTAGCCCATCTATCCTCCAATAGTTGTTTATATCTTACCCTAACTGCCTCCCCTTTTAGTTTATAAACCTTCACCCTTTACTTACTGATTCTATTTTCCTTGTATCCCATCTACCTTTTACCCCCACTGTAGCTATAATTAAAAGTGATCTGATATATTTAGCCCCTCTATAAACATGTACATCCTGAAGTCTACTCAACAGTCTTTTACCCATCTCAAGTCCAACAAACCACTGTCATTACGCCCTACATCAATCTTGTATACTTATTTATCCTTTTTCAAATTATGTATTACCTATAACTAAACCCCCTTTTATAAAAAGTTCAATCAAAGGGCTCCCATTATCATTTACACCTGGCACCCCAAACTTACCTACTAAAACCCTCTCGTGAAGCTTTTCCACTGTATATTGTCCATATATAATTGACCATATATGGACTAAATATACAGTGGACCCCCCGGAGTTCGTACTGCTCCAAACTCAACAATTTGTAAGTGTATTTTTGTAAGTGCTTTTGTAAGTGTATTTTGAGGGTCTAAAAGGGCTAATCTAATTTACATTATTCCTTATGGGAATAAATTGTTTGGTAATGGCACTTGAGCAGCATTTGGAAGAATTAATGACGAAACCGGGGTCCACTGTACTAGCTCCCCTTAAATCGGGGAAACGCACAGACAGCACTACTGACAACTACCCACCTTCCTCTTAACAAACATTTTAAACAACCATTGAAATACAACAAGTTCTCTTTTGGACCCATGACGAGGCATCAAAGTAACTTCACAACAGAGCTGGGATGGTTGACTGGCCTACAGAATTTTAGAATGCCAGTGGTATCGATGATTAGATAGACATATTTCTCAACAAATTACTTAGACTATATAAAAACATTGTCCCATAAAAACAAGACAGATTACGAATAAACGTTAGGTTGCCCAGGGCTTAGTAACAGCATACTAAGATCCATTGATAAGAAACATCAATATGAAAAGCAATATAGACAGGGCTTAATAAACAAAGATATTATTAAGCATTATGCATCAGTCCTCACCAAGTAATAAGAAAGGCTAAGCCTTCAAGAGGAAACTGGACAAGTATCTTCATCGGGTGCCAGATCAACCAGGCTGTGAAGGATAGTGGGGCAGCGGGCCTCCAGCAGCAACAGCCTGGTTGACCAGGAAGCACCAGACGAGCCTGGCCCATGGCCGGCTCAGAGAGTAGATACTCGAAACTTCAAAGGTATACTGCTCTAATAGATTTGCCAAAACAAGAGGAGTTGTAAAATGACATCGAAGACACTTTCAGATTCTGGCACCCACAAACTTAAAAACTAGGGGTATTGTCCTAACTAGACCAAATGAAACACAACTACAGCCTATTGATACAGTTAACAAGATAAATGACTTTCTCAATCATATGATCAAATCTTGCCAATAAAATCCCAGGTGCCATTGCCCAGCAAGTGATTACTTAGATGGGAATTTCCCAACCTCCTCCTATCTTGCACCAACCAAGCCCACAGAAGTCACCACGATTATTAAGTCACTTAAAATAAATCGGGAAATCTGGCTCAAGTCCCACCATTATTGTTCAAACGAGTGGCTTATGTTCTTTGCCCACTATTTCATTACTCTTTTTAACAAATCACTAGAATCCAGCTGCAGTAAGAATTAACATGTAATCAAATGCTAGGCAACTCCTTCCCCTCCACTCTTCAAAGACCTAAACTTATTCACTGTACAAAACATTCACACCTACTACTGTGCAACCTACATTTACAGAACCATAAATTCTAATATTAACCCTAAACTAAAACATTTGATAGTTGCAACAGGACCCATAGACACAATACCAGACACAAAAATCTCTGACATTCCTCGTGTCCAGCTAAATCTCTTCAAAAATTCGGTGACATAAAAGGGCCTAAAATCTAGAACTTCCTGCTCCGAAAACTCTAGAAGACAGACTCAACCACCATTTTCAAAACTACCGTAAAAACGCCTTATCTCCCTAACACACCTCATCATCAGCTAACTATGTGAAAACCACCTATTCTCTTTTTGTATCGTGAAACATTCAAAACAAAATAGACTTACTCTATATCAGTAATGCTCCCTATTTTACACTTACACTCACCCAAACGACTGTAAACATAAAATTCCTAATACTATACTTATTGCCTAATTAATCTTAAGTTAGTCCTAAGTTTGCCTGAAATCCTCTGCCAATATAGGAGCTTTTATAAAAACAATGTATCATTCCAAGATGAAACCATTCGCATTACTAAATTTACTAACTGTAATATTGTTAAATGTTTTGTACAACTCACTATTATAAATCTAATTAATGATAATGACTTCATTTACCTAACTTTTACATCAATAATGTAAATTAAAATGTATTGCTCTATAACCTGTTCCAATATAGAGTAAGAATTAGGATTAGTCTGCCAGAAATGCCTAGGCATGCTAGTGGCTTTCTTTGTAATTAATACAGTTGACCATCACTAATCAGGCACCATCGGACCTGTAGGGTGCCGGATTAGTGATTTTGCCAGATTACAGAGTGGTTAGGTTAGAATACTTTTAACCTAATGGCGGTATTTACACATCGGCAATTTCACCCACTTTATGCCCTATTTTTGGCCCATTCCATTGTTCCAATCTACCAAACTCATAGCTATTTCGGAAATCAGTAATTTGGACAATATCACACAAATTTCAAGAGATGCCAGTTTCAAAACAGGATCCAGACTAAACAATACAGACATTCCTGGTACTAAAATAACATTTTCTCTGTTCATTAGTCATGTTTCCAGGCCCCTCTTATATTACGCTTGCTTTTATTTTAAATTTTTATTCACACAAAAAAAAGAAGATTTACTATTTTGTAGACTTCTGTATTATTGTAATAATTGTATAAATAATGTCAATCCATTCTTGATTGCAGTATTAGACAGGCTATTTGGACACATTGGACGGTGACGTCATTTGTTTACATCGGCAAAAATGAACATTTCTGCTACTTTGAGCTCAATTTCAAGGTACAGTGGACCCTCGGTTAACGAATACCCGGAAATCGTGCAATTATGTAAGTATAATTTTGTAAGTTCTTGTGGAAGTGTATTTTTGGGGTCTGAAATAGACTAACCTACGTGAAATTTTCCTTAAGGGAGTAAATTCTCGGTAATGGCACTTGAGCAGACTTCAGGAGTGAAGTTTTTACGAAACTCGGGGGTCCACTGTACTTTCCATTGTGAAACCAATCAAAATCATATTTATTTCTGTAATATATCTTCCATTCTATCAAGTGAGACAAAATAACGAGAATAAAACCATAAAAATCATATGAAAATACACCACAAATTCGGTCTTACACCAAAAACATGATCACAGTTTTTTCTTATTATGCACTGCGTGCTGCAGGATTTTTTTTATATATGTAGTGCACACTTACCGCACAGACCTACTCTCTCATATGTAGACCCAAATTTACCGGTTACAGCTTATCTGAGTGAGCTGAGCTCATGGCAACCGACAGTGGCTTCAAAGCCACCTTATCTTTTATAGACTATGTATGGTGTATGTGCTTTACACAACAAGGAGCATTTCTTTAATTTGTTGGAACCATGGCTAGGGCTAAAAGTGAGCAGGTTATAACAATAAATGGAAAAAAAAAAATTGGAATGACGTGTGCAGCAAGTAGCGCCACAACAGTTGTGGCAGGTTAGTGTGGCAACCCCAGAAATTTGAAATTATGGTAGCCGAAATTAGTGCCAGATTACTAATGGAACCAGATTATTAATGGGTGACCTGTATTTTATAATATGTAAACCACACATTGTAAGCTTTGCAAGGAAATAAACATTTTCATTTTCATTTTCAATGTGTTAATAATAAAAAAAATTACAAACACCTTACATTGTTTACAAGTTGTCTTCATGTTGGTGCAGTAGAATAAATAACAGCAACACTCCCAGTCTCATACTACACACCATATTTAGAACAAATGACACTATGAGTGAAGGCATATGAAAGGAATATTTTTCTAAAGTTACCCCCCAGTAATGGTATACTGTTCAAAGCTTTCTCTGGTGTTGGCCTAGAGAAAATGGAATTCTTACTGTCACTCCTACAATCCACCTGGCAACCACATATCATATTTATGTCAATTTGTTCTGCTATGGTTGTATGTATAGTGGGCCCCCGGTTTTCGGCCGGTTTGGAAATCAAGCAATTTGGATTTCGAACACTTTTTTCGGCGAAATTTCTCCCCGGATTTTGAGCATTCGCTCGGAAATCGTTGGTACCAGACACGTGCACCTGGGCTGCTCATATGTGACTCACTCGTGGGCATATTAAATGTCTTATTTTATGTTAATATAGATATTTTCATTAATCCATCTATGATATTTTCTTCAAAATTATATAAGAAACACATTACATAGCATATAAACATGCCTTTGTTACTCATTCACTAAGAGTGTCCCTCTAGTCTTAACGCCATAGTTATAATACTAATACGTAATAATAATAATCACTCTTGAGCACATTAAATGTCTTTTTTTAGGTTAATATAGACATTTTTATTATTACATCTATGATATTTTCTTCAAAATTATATAAGAAACACGTTACTACATAGCAAATAAACATGCAATGTTTATATGCTATGTAGTTTATATGCTATGTAGCATATAAACATGCAATGTTTATATGCTATCGAGTGGCGAGTCGGGTTGAGGGAAAACATTACGTTAATCTGCTGTCTGGCCCAGTCACCGCCCGTAACGCTTTTGTTTACAATTCTCAGCATGAATTATTCATTACTTCTCCCTTTGTTTATGATGGCATCTAAAGGTAATTGTTAGAAACGATTAAACTCGGTGAACATGGTATGTTGATGGTAATAATACGGCTGTGGGCTGCAGTAGGTATAGCCCAGGAGGACTGCATACGTGTACCTGCATCATGTACCTACATCTACCGGCTACCTACATTGACTTCCTACAAATAAATACAGTGCAACTCCGAGTTTCAGCCGTAATTCGTTCCAGAAGTTAGGCCTAAACTTGAAGTGGCCGAAAGTCGAAGCAATATTTCCCATAAGAAATAATGTAAATATAATTAATCTGTTCCACCCAAAAATATTCACAAAAAAATCATTTTTTTAAAGAATAAATACTGTAGTTTTACATACAGAAAACAATGAGAAATACAGTGGTACCTCGACATACGAGCAGCTCCCAACTCGAACAATTACAGTGGTACCCCGACTTACGATATTTTTTCATTCCAGAATGCTGTTCAAGTGCCATTACCAAACGAATTTATCTCCATAAGAAATGATGTAAAATAGACTAGTCCTTTTAGACTCCCAAAATTACACTTACAAAAGCATTTAAAAAAATCAACTTACATAAAAGGGTGTGTTTGGGGACCATCGTAAGTCGGGGTACCACTGTATATAAGTTTGTTATTGTAAGTGCTTTTATAAGTGTATTTTTGGGGGTCTGAAACAGACTAATCTAATTTACATTATTCCATATGGGAATAAATTCGTTTGGTAACAGCACTTGAACAGCATTCTGGAATGAAGAATGTTCGAAACTCGAGGTTCCACTGTAAATATAAAGCACTAATTTTAATGGATAAATGAACATTTAAATAAGTTTTACCTTTATTGAAGACTCTTGTTGGTGTATGAGAGAGGCAGGAGAGTTTTTTTGGAGGCAGGACAAGATAGTCCTTCAATATGACACTAATATAAACTCTACGGCTTATTTATCTAGCATAATTCATCTAATATGACATAATAAACAATATTAATAACATAGGAACATGATATATACTACTATAAAATGAATAAAATATGTCATATATCTCTCTCCCTAACCGACAAGTGTTGCTGTGTTGTTTGTTGTAGGGTGTATAAGAGCCACATTCGCACTTAATGAACAAACTCCAAACACAATTAATTGTGAAATGTTTGGATGAGCATGCAGGGTGATGTTTACTCAAGTATAAACGCTAGACTGGCTCCCGATGCTTGCGCGGTGAGGCACCCAAGCGCGCCTGGGCGGACAGGTCTGGTATGCACTTGTTCGATTGGTGGAACGTGTTCGATTACCGAAATCGAATTTGTTGTTCTATGTTACGCAGAAATAGGAATTACCTGAGGCCTAATGCTTTGTCTAAGGGCAAAGGGTAAAAGTTACACAAAACACCTGTAAAACTAGGCCTTCCAGGTCTATCCCCATAGAAACAGCTGATCTTAAACCATTGTTTAGTGCTCCAATGGGTTGGGGTATCAGAAGGTTCCACACAAAAATTCCTACTTATACAAAAATACATTTATTTACTTAGATTAATAATATGTACACTCCAAACACTTCTCTTCACACGTTAGCCAAAACACCTCCATAACAGTACAGGAGGGGCGGGCGTTTGGGTGCCACCTCAAAACAAAACAACGTACATGTATACCAATGGGGTCGCCGGCCGTCACACTCTCCCGGTACTCTTTCTTCTTTCATTCAACACGTCGGCCATTTCCCACCGAAGCAGGGTGGCCCAAAAGAAAAAAACGAAAGTTTCTCCTTTTACATTTAGTAATATATACAGGAGAAGGGGTTACTAGCCCCTTGCACCCGGCATTTTAGTCGCCTCTTACGACACGCATGGCTTACGGAGGAAGAATTCTGTTCCACTTCCCCATGGAGATAAGAGGAAATAAGAACAAGAACTAGTAAGAAAATAGAAGAAAACCCAGAGGGGTGTGTGTATATACATATGCTTGTACATGAATGTGTAGTGTGACCTAAGTGTAAGTAGAAGTAACAAGACATACCTGAAATCTTGCATGTTTATGAGACAGAAAAAAGACACCAGCAATCCTACCATCATGTAAAACAAATACAGGCTTTCGTTTTACACTCACTTGGCAGGACGGTAGTACCTCCCTGGGCGGTTGCTGTCTACCAACCTACTACCTAGACTCCCGGTACTCATCTCCACCTATTTCCTCAGTTCACACTCTTCCTTCCAAGCCTAGACCATGTCCGAGCCCAGGGTGTGTACGGGCACACAATGAAAGTGCCTATGGCTTGAGTTAGCTACACAAAAGGGGAAAACTACATCACCAAACTTAGCTGAAACTCGGCGGAGCCTCACCAGTCGCCCACCACATGCTCGTTCCACATACAGTGGTACCCCGACTTACGATATTTTTTCATTCCAGAATGCTGTTCAAGTGCCATTACCAAACAAATTTATCTCCATAAGAAATGATGTAAAATAGACTAGTCCTTTTAGACCCCCAAAATTACACTTACAAAAACATTTAAAAAAATAAACTTACATAAAAGGGTGTGTTTGGGGACCATCGTAAGTCGGGGTACCACTGTATGTTCACCCAAGCGACACCACCCTGCTCCACCACAAACATTTGGAAAATAAATCCCTAGCTGGATTTCCCTAAATTTCACCGTTACACAACCTCACAGTCCCCACAAGATGCATACTGTATTTCTAAAATTAGGTTTAACACTTATCTCAAGGTTTATACATTATTATTACTATTTTTTCTAATTACATGAAATTTATGGCACACTCTCCAATTATCTACATATTTAAGTATCTTTTCAATGTCATGCAGAAACCTGCATAACACCCCCACCCCTAGACAATAGGTCTCGCTCTGCTAGCGGGGTCCACACGGACACCGCTAGGCAAAAGGGGGGAAAAAGAAATGAACATAAACATTATAACTGGATAATTACTGTCAGACAATCATGGACGTTTTGGCACTGCTCATAAGGAAATATTAATTAACAGACTGAAGCTATTAGACTGCAGACATGTGAAACTCACCTAACATAAAAGTGATCAATTTCTATGCCAAACGAACCCACAGTCACGCTCTGACAAAACTATCTTAGGAAAAGGCACCATCACAACACAGCGGTGGCCACACACTGGGGTTGATGCATTTTACTAAATTACAGTGGACCCCTGAGTTTCGTAAGGTTCTTATTTCGTAAGCATCGTGTTTCGTAAGCTTTTTTCGATTTCGAGAATCGTAAACTGGCTCATGTTTCGTAACGTATTAGACCTGTCTGCCTGCTCTGCGCCTGCGCAGGACGCAGGACGCCGCCAGTGAAGCGTTGTTTACCATTGAGAGAACATTACCTAGCACGCTCTTTCAAACATTCACAATACATTTGGTGTCTTTTTTGGTGGTTTAGTGATTGTCACTGTGAAATAAGTCACCATGGGTCCAAAGAAGCTTCCTAGTGGCACCCCTGTGGTAAAGAAAGTGAGGAACACCATCGAACTGAAGAAAGAGATTATAGAAAAATATGAGAGGGGCGTACGTCTGAGTGAGCTTGCCAGGATGTACAAGAAAACCCCATCTACTATCAGCTCTATCCTGGCAAAGAGAAATGAGATCAAGGAAGCTAATGTTGCAAAAGGGGTTGATATGTTAACGAAAAATAGATCGAAAACAGTGGATGAGGTTGAGAAGTTGTTGTTGGTGTGGGTCAATGAAAAACAGAGAGCGGGTGATAGTATTTTCATGGCGATAATTTGTGAAAAGGCAAGGAAGTTGCACGCAGATCTTGTCAAGACAATGCCTGGAACCAGTGGTGAGGCGAGTGATTTTAAAGTCAGCAAAGGCTGGTTTGACAGGTTTAAGAAACGTAGTGGCATACACTGTGTTGTGAGACATGGTGAGGCAGCCAGCTCAGACAAACGTGCAGCTGAAAAGTTTGTGCAGGAATTCCAAGGGTTCGTATAGGCTGAACAATTCCTCCCTCAACAAGTGTTTAACTGTGATGAAACAGGCCTGTTTTGGAAGAAAATGCCCAACAGGACCTACATTACTCAGGAGGAAAAGGCACAGCCAGGACACAAGCCTATGAAAGACAGGCTAACTCTTATGATGTGTGCCAATGGCAGTGGTGATTTTAAAGTGAAGCCCTTACTGGTGTATCACGCAGAAAATCCCAGACCCTTCAGGAATCACAGTGTTGACAAGAATAATTTGTGTGTGCATTGGAATGCTAACACCAAGGCATGGGTCACTACGGAGATTTTCAAGGAATGGGTGACTGGAGTGTTTGGCCCTAGTGTGAAGAAATACCTCTTGGAAAAGAAATTGCCACTCAAGTGCCTCCTGGTACTGGACAATGCTCCTGCTCTCCCTCACAACTTGCAAGAGTGTTTGTCTGACAGGTTTAATTTCATCAGAGTGAAGTTTGTGCCTCCTAACACCACTCCTCTCATCCAGCCCATGGACCAGCAGGTCATTTCCAACTTCAAGAAACTGTACACCAAAGCATTGTTTCAGAAGTGCTTTGATGTGACCTCAGACACTGCATTGACCCTAAGAGAGTTCTGGAAAGATCACTTCAATATTGTGCATTGCATACGCCTTATAGGTAAGGCTTGGGAGGGAGTGACTTCCAGGACTTTGAACTCTGCTTGGAGACCATTGTGGCCAGGTTGTGTCCAACAGAGGGATTTTGAAGGATTTGAGGCTGACCCTGACCCTGACGACCCTGTGCCTGTTGTGGAAGATATTGTGGCATTGGGGAACAGCCTGGGGTTGGAGGTGAGTGGTGAGGATGTGGAAGAGTTGGTGGAGGCCCACAGGGTAGAGCTAACAACTGAAGAGTTGCAAGAGCTTCATCTGGAACAGCAACAGACCACAGCTGAGGTTATTGCTTCAAATGAGGAGGGAGAGAGAGAGAAGGAGGTGCCTTCTTCAGTGCTTAAGGAGATGTGTACAAAGTGGAATGAGTTGCAGACATTTATTGAAAGACACCACCCTGAGCAAGCTGAAATGAGCCTTCTGTGCAGCTACTTCAGTGACAGAGCCATGTTGCACTTCAGGAAAGTGTTGAAAAGTCGCCAGAAACAGAGGACTGTGGACAGTTACTTTACCAGGCAGGGGTCTAGTGACTCTCAAGCTGGTCCTAGTGGCATTAAAAGACCAAGAAGGGAAGAGAGAGTGTGTGTGTGTGTGTGTGTGTGTGTGTGTGTGTGTGTGTGTACTCACCTAGTTGTACTCACCTAGTTGTGGTTGCAGGGGTCGAGACATAGCTCCTGGCCCCGCCTCTTCACTGGCCGCTACTGGGTCACTCTCCCTGCACCATGAGCTTTATCATACCTCTTCTTAAAGCTGTGTATGGAACCTGCCTCCACTACATCACTTCCCAAGCTATTCCACTTCCCGACTACTCTGTGACTGAAGAAATATTTCCTAACATCCCTGTGATTCATCTGAGTCTTCAACTTCCAACTGTGTCCCCTTGTTGCTGTGTCCCATCTCTGGAACATTCTGTCTCTGTCAACCTTGTCAATTCCTCTCAGTATTTTATATGTCGTTATCATGTCCCCCCTATCTCTCCTGTCCTCAAGTGTCGTCAGGTCGATTTCCCTTAACCTCTCCTCATAGGACATACCCCTTAGCTCCGGGACTAGTCTTGTTGCAAACCTTTGCACTTTCTCTAGCTTCTTTACGTGCTTGGATAAATGTGGGTTCCAAACTGGTGCTGCATACTCACACGTGTGTGTGTGTGTGTGTGTGTATACATATATATATATATATATATATATATACATATATATATATATATATATATATAACCCCTTCTCCTGTATATATTACTAAATGTAAAATGGGAAACTTTCGTTTTTCATTTTGGGCCACCCCACTTTGGTGGGAAACGGCCAACGTGTTGAAAGAAAGAAAGATATATATATATATACATATATATATATGTCGTGCCGATTAGGTAAAACTGGTCAATTAGCAAGAACTCATTTAAAATTAAGTCCTCTCTAAAATTTTCTCTTATACATTTAAAGATATATTTTTTTTCATTTATGTTAATGTAAAAATTTATAATTTTGTACCAAGAGAAACTTTGAAAACCTACCTAACCTTATTACAACAAGCGCAATTTAATTTAGCTAACCCAACTAAATATATTTTAGATACGTTAACATTAATTTAATAATAAACAAACACAATGAAATATATTTTTTCGTTAGGTTCTGAATGATTTTAAATTATTGCATACACAAATTTTGCTTGTCTTATATGGCAAGATGAGCGTTGCTATTTAAGCCAAAATCGCAAGTTTTACCTAATCGGCACGACATATATATATACATATATATATATACATATATATATATATATATACATATATATATATATACATATATATATATATATATACATATATATATATATATATACATATATATATATATACATATATATATATATATATATATATATATATATATATATATATATACATATATATATATATACATATATATATATATATATATATATATACATATATATATATACATATATATATACATATATATATATATACATATATATACATGTATATACATATATAATATATATATATATATATATATATATACATATATATACATATATATATATATACATATATATATATATACATATATATATATACATATATATATATATATATACATATATATATATATATATACATATATAT
>WNWK01051886.1:0-12343 GCA_009830355.1 Cherax destructor | reverse complement strand
TAACGATGTTGTCAGGTAACAATAGTTTCGGGTAAGATATTTATAACGAAAAAAATGATTGGGGAAAACATGGTTTGGGGGAAACTTTGCCGGACGTGTCCGCGGGGCCCCAGCTGACGCGCACTCCAGGGAGCGTCAGTGTGCTATTGTTTACAAGCGAGAGCGACCACCCACCCACACCCACGCATTCATACCAGTATACTGTCATTATTCCACTGTTTTTAGTGCTTGCAACTGCTAAATAAGCTACAATGGGCCCAAGGAAAGCCCCAGTGGTAAGCCTGTGGCAAAGAGGAACAGAAATACATGTACGATAGAACTGAAGAAGGAGATAATAAAAAAATATGAAAGTGGAGGCAACAGTGAGCTGGCCAGGCTTTTGGTAAAGCCTTTAAAATCAAGGAAGCTGTTGTTGCAAAGGTTCATCTGTGTTCACAAAACAGAGACCACAAGTGCTGGAAGAGTGGAAAGGTTTTTTTGGGTGGGATCAACGAAAAAACAGTTAGCAGGAGATACTGTTTCGGAGGCAATAATATGTAAAAAAGCAAGGCAGTTGCATAATGATCTCTTTAAGAAAATGCCTGAAAAAAAAGGCTAATTTGAGCGAATTTAAAGCCAGCAGAG
Source organism: Cherax destructor (assembly GCA_009830355.1). Taxonomy (NCBI): domain Eukaryota; kingdom Metazoa; phylum Arthropoda; class Malacostraca; order Decapoda; family Parastacidae; genus Cherax; species Cherax destructor. The sequence goes on along the minus strand of WNWK01051886.1, from coordinate 11,719 downwards.
GAGGTTTACAAATTTAAGAATCGAATGGCATACATAGTGTTGTGAGGCATGGTGAGGCAGCCAGTTCTGACAAAAATTTCGGCTGAAAAATATGTGCCTGAATTCCAGGAGTACATAGAGGCTGAACAATTCCCCCCCCAACAAGTGTTTAATTGTGATGAAACAGGCCTGTTTTGGAAGAAAATGCCCAACAGGACCTTCATTACTCAGGAAGAAAAGGCACAGCCAGGACATAAGCCTATGAAAGACACCCAAACTTTGATGCTTTGTGCTAATGCCAGTGGTGATTGCAAAGTGAAGCCTTTACTGGTGTTCTTTTTGAAAATCCCCAAGTGTTTGGCAGATGCGGTGTCAGCAAGTCTAACTTGTGTGTGATGTGGAAATCTAACAGAAAGGCATGGGTCACAAAGGACATTTTCTTAGAGTGGTTCAATGGCGTGTTTGGCCCCAGTGTGAAGAAATATCTATTGGACAATAATTTGCCACTTAAGTGCCTCCTGATAATGGACAATGCTCCTTGTCATCCTCCAAACTTGGTAGAGAAAATTGTGGAGGAGTTTAAATTCATCAAAGTGAAGTTCTTGTCTTATTGCTGTCACCCTGTCGTAGAACTCCAGTAGGTTTGTGACACAGGATTTCCCGTCTCTGAAACCGTGTTGGCTGTCGTTGATAAGCTCATTCCTTTCTAGGTGCTCCACCACTCTTCTCCTGACTATCTTCTCCATGACTTCGCATACTATACATGTCAGTGACACTGGTCTGTAGTTTAGTGCTACATTCCTGTCTCCTTTTTTAAAAATTGGAACTACATTTGCTGTCTTCCATACCTCAGGTAGTTGCCCTGTTTCGATAGATGTGTTGAAGATTGTTGTTAGGGGTACACATAGCTCCTCTGCTCCCTCTCTCAGGACCCATGGAGAGATGTTATCTGGCCCCATCGCCTTTGAGGTATCTAGCTCGCTTAGTAGCCTCTTCATTTCCTCCTCAGATGTTTTATTGTGTCCAGCACCTGATGGTGTACCCTACCTCTCTGACTTTCTGGAGGCCCTTCTATCTCCTCTGTGAACACCTCTTTGAATCTTATGTTGAGCTCCTCACACACTTTGCGGTCATTCCTTGTGACCTCCCCTCCTTCCTTCCTCAGCCTGATCACCTGGTCCTTGACTGTTGTCCTCCTCCTGATGTGGCTGTACAGCAGCTTTGGGTCAGATTTGGCTTTCGCTGCTATGTCATTCTCATACTGTCTTTGGGCCTCCCTTCTGACCTGTGCATATTCATTTCCCTTATACACTTGGTTTTGGCTTCCCTGCCCTCTGGGTAACAATGGGCTCATCCTGGCTTTTTTGCTTCTCCTGTTACCCTTGGGTATAAACCTCTCCTCAGCTTCCTTGCAAATTGTTGTCATATATTCCATCATCTCGTCTACTGACTTCCCTGCCAGCTCTCTGTCCCACTGAACTCCGTGCAGGAAGTTCCTCATGCCCACGTAGTCACCTTTCTTGTAGTTTGGCTTCATTCATGCAGCCCTTCCTGCTTCCCCCTCCACATGTAACTCTACTATATATTCGAAGCTTAGAACCATATGATCACTGGCCCCAAGGGGTTTTCATGTGTGATGTCCTCAATATCTGCACTACTAAGGGTGAATACTAGGTCCAGTCTCGCTGGTTCGTCCTCTCCTCGATCTCTGGTAGTGTCCCTTACGTGTTGGTACATGAGATTTTCCAGTATGTGTATGTGTGTGTGTGTATGTGTATATGTAAGTGTGTATGTAGTGTGTGTGTGTGTGTGTGACCCAAGAATAAAACTTACACCAGAACTCATTACAGTTGTGACCAGGCGTAGACTAGTGAAGTGTTCATTGCGTTATAATTTGTTCATGATTGTAACCATGTATAAACGTAAGTAAGTAAATTTACTTACATGTTTCATTACCTTTGTAACTTGTGAGTTCATTACCTTTGTAGCTTGTTAGTTCATTACCTTTGTAACTTGCTCAGCTATCAAAACTTTGGGGTCAGTCCCTGGACCCATTATTACCTCTGTAATCTTTTGACTACCGCCCACAGGATGGGTATGGGGTGCATAATAAAGATATCAAACTGAAGAAGCGATAAATGACATGCCCATGCACTCCGCCCCATCCCAGACTCATGGAACTTCGTGTTCATCAAGAATGGCAAGAAGGGGCTTTTAACCATTGGAGGTCCAAGGGGTCTCTCTGAAACTCGTTCTCAGGGGTCCAAGAATTTAAAAAAATTATTTTTCTTATGAAATGATAGAGAATCTTTTTCCGATCATAATGCCACAAAAATTATGAAATTTGATCGAAAACTAAAGGAATTATGCTTTCGCGAAGTTAGCGGTATCCATGACATTTATGCATCGGCGATTTCGCCCACTTTGAGCCCTATTTTCGGCAAATTCCAATGTTTCAGTCTACTCAAATTATAGCTATTTTGCTAGAACTCCATTTCTTCTATCGATTGAGTACAAGAAACCGCCAATTTACCAATTTCAACTACCCAAAATAGTGGTCAGAAAATGGCAATTTGGCCAATTTCACACAAATTTCAAAGCGATGCCAATTTCAAAATAGGGTCCAGAATAAACAAGAAAGACATTCCTGGCACTAAAATAACATCTTCTCTGTTCATTAGTCACGTCTGCAGGCCCCTCTTACATTACTTTTGCTTTCCATTTTGAATTTTTATTCTCACAAAAAATAGAAGATTTACTGTTATGTATACAACTGCATCATTGTAAAAATGGTATAAATAATATCAGTGCACTTGTGCAAGAATATTAGACTCTCCAGTTGATGTGTATTGGATGCATGGTGTGATTTGTTTACTCTTGAACATCGGCCAAAACCGAACATTTTCGCTACTTTGCACTCAGTTTCAAGGTACTTGTCATCGTGAAACCAGTCAAAATTATCTCTATTTCTGTAATATATCATCTATTCTATAAAATGAGACTTAAGAAAACGAGAATACAAGCATAAATACCATACAAAAATAGACTGCAAAGTCGCTGTTTTAAACCAAAAATACGGTCAGAGTTTTTTTCCTCATTATACTGTTTGGTGCAGGAATTTTTATACTGCACACACTGACTCACAGACCCATTCTATCACATCTAGGCCTAACAGCCTGTTTCTGCTTGATTTGAGGCGCTAGAATTTAGGCGTACTAGTACTGTGGTACCCCGACTTACGATGGTCCCCAAACACACCCTTTTATGTAAGTTTATTTTTTTAAATGCTTTTGTAAGTGTAATTTTGGGGGTCTAAAAGGACTAGTCTATTTTACATCATTTCTTATGGAGATAAATTCGTTTGGTAATGGCACTTGAACAGCATTCTGGAATGAAAAATATCGTAAGTCGGGGTACCACTGTATGTCAATAACCCCAGGGCATAAGCCGTACTAGTACAACCAAAACCCGAAAGGGTTAACATCCTATGGAGAGGGAGCATGGACACTGGGGTTGTCTCACAGTTACTAAAAACAAAAGACAGCCCCACTCCACAAAGGGGGCAGTAAAGCACTGGCAAAGAACTACAGACCAATAGTGCTAACATCCCATATCATAAAAATCTTTGAAAGGCTCTAAGAAGCAAGATCACAACTCATCTAGATACCCATTAACCCTTTCAGGGTTGAGACCTCTAATTCTTAACTCACTCTCAGGTGAGAAATTTTCGAAAAAAACAAAAATTATTTTTCTTATGAAATAATAGTTTTTTTTCTAAATCTAATAGGCTAAAAAAATTTTTTTGTGATCAATACTTACCGAGATATGGAGGCTTGAAGTTGACTGAAAATGAGCCGCTTATGGCAACATCGCTGACTGCCGGACACTCGATAATTTTTCTTTCCTTTTTAATTTTTCTTTTTCAAATAACTTTTATGGCCTGTGACACCAATATAATTGCTTTTTTTTCAAATATTTACTTGTTATTTACTACACAATAACTACACAAACTTTGTTCTCATTATATTGTTTACAAAACATGTTTACAAAACTAACAATGCAAAATATTGTTTATTACTATTTTCAATCATATATATATACATATATACAGTCACTGGACATGTTCTAAAGTGGTGCAGGTTGTGGAACTCTTTGAAACATGGTGTCATGCACAATGGTACTTTACACTCCTCACACACAAAGCGAGTGTCTCTGCGTTATTGAGTGCATTTTTTTATGTGAACAGACATGGCACCTCTTCTGAGCCTTTGTCTTGAAAGCAGTAGCAGGCAGTTTCATTGGAAGTGATCACCAGGCCTCAGACGAGAGGGTATTTGTTCATAATTTCGTGGGCGGTGTTCTATTGCAGGTGCTATTACTTGGATTGAATATTATTTGTCTGATCACAGACAAACAAAATTCGCCACATGGTGGTTTGTTTCTGATCTTCAACTTATACATATTATAAGCATTGAGCATGGAAATGTCAGAATATGGAAACAGTTTTATGTACCATTTATAACTCTTACAAACACAATCAGCAAACCCAATCTGCATGTCACATTTGTCCACTGAATGCATATTGAGGTGTAGTCCACCACAGCTGCAGGTTTTAGAATGGGTTCATTGGTCTCTCTATTCAGCCTGCCACTGTCTGCCATTTCATTAGGGTGAACTGATGACAACAGTGTGACATCTTGTTTGTCATACCACCGAGATGCCATGATGTCATTGGCAACAACGCCTGCATCTGACCTCTACAAGTGCCTACATCAAACCTAAGCACATGCCTACAATTTCCTTGCACTGTACTGCACACATCTGTCATGTTCACTCGCAAAAAATCACTGAGTAAAGGGCTTGTGTACCAGTTATCAGTATATAATGTATGCCCCTTACCAAGATATGGTTCCATCATTGTTCTAACTACATCACCAGAGATACCCAATAATTTCCTGGTACAGTGGAACCCCGACTAACGTAAGCTCCATATAACGTAAAAATCGTGTAACGTAAGCTTTTTTCGCAAAATATGTCCGTGTAGCATATATTTCCTCGTGTAGCGTACCAGACCTGTCCACCTGCCCGGTGCCTGCGCAGGACGCCAGTGTAGCGTTGTTTACCATTGAGAGAACATTATCCAGTGCGCTCTTTCAAACATTCACAATACTTTTATTGTATTTTTTGGTGGTTTAGCGATTGTCACTGTGAAATAAGTCACCATGGGTCCAAAGAAGCTTCCTAGTGGCACCGCTGTGGTAAAAGAGTGAGAACACCATTGAACTGAAGAAAGGTTTATTGAAAATATGAGAGTGGAATACGTCTGAGTGAGCTTGCCAGGATGTACAAGAAAACCCCATCTACTATCAGCACTATCCTGGCAAAGAGAAATGAGATCAAGGAAGCTAATGTTGCAAAAGGGTTGATATGTCAACGAAAAATAGATCGAAAACAGTGGATGAGGTTGAGAAGTTGTTGATGGTGTAGATAAACAATAAACAGATAGCAGGTGATAGTATTTCTACGGCGATAATTTGTGAAAAGGCAAGGAAGTTGCATGCAGATCTTGTCAAGGCACTGCCTGGAACCAGTGGTGAGGAGAGTGATTTTAAAGCCAGCAGAGGTTGGTTTGACAGGTTTAACCCTTTCGAGGTCGGTGCCGTACTAGTACGTTTACGAGCAGGGTTGGTGCCGTACTAGTACGCCCAAATTCTAGCGGCCTCAATTTAAGCAGAAAACGTCTGGTAGGCATACATATGAAAGAATGGGTCTGTGTGGTCAGTGTGCCCAGTATAAAAAAAATCCTGCAGCACACACTTCATAAAGAGGAAAAAAAAAAACCCAGGAACACCTTTCCGAGAAGGCCTGTCGACCCCCAAAGGGTTAAGAAACATAGTGGCATACACAGTGTAGTGAGGCATGGTGAGGCAGCCAGCTCTGACAAACGTGCAGCTGAAAAGTTTGTGAGTGAATTTAAGGGGTTCGTAGTGGCTGAAGAATTCCTCCCCCAACAAGTGTTTGTGATGAAACAGGCCAGTTTTGGAAGAAAATGCCCAACAGGACCTTCATTACTCAGGAGGAAAAGGCACTGCCAGGACACAAGCCTATGAAAGACAGGCTAACTCTTATGATGTGTGCCAATGCCAGTGGTGATTTTAAAGTGAAGCCTTTACTGGTGTATCACGCAGAAAATCCCAGAGCCTTCAAGAAACACAATGTTAACAGGAATAATTTGTGTGTGCATTGGAAGGCTAACAATAATGCATGGGTCACTAAGGACTTTTTCAAGGAATGGTTGACTGGAGTGTTTGGCCCTAGTGTGAAGAAATACCTCCTGGAAAAGAAATTGCCACTCAAGTGCCTCCTGGTACTGGACAATGCTCCTGCTCATCCTCACAACTTGAAAGAGTTGTTGTCTGACAAGTTCAATTTCATCACAGTGAAGTTCTTGCCTCCTAACACCACTCCTCTCATCCAGCCCATGGACCAGCAGGTCATTTCCAACTTCAAGAAACTGTACACCAGTGTTTCAGAAGTGCTTTGATGTGACCTCAGACACTGCATTGACCTTAAGAGAGTTCTGGAAAGATCACTTCAATATCGTGCATTGCATAGGCCTTATAGGTAAGGCTTGGGAGGGAGTGACTTCTAGGACTTTGAACTCTGCTTGGAGACAACTGTGGCCGGATTGTGTTGAAAAGAGGGATTTTGAAGGATTTGAAACTGACCCTGACCCTGACAACCCTGTGCCTGTTGTGGAAGATATTGTGGAAGATATTGTGGAATTGGGGAACAGCCTGGGGTTGGAGGTGAGTGGTGAGGATGTGGAAGAGTTGGTGGAGGTGCACAGGGTAGAGCTAACAACTGAAGAGCTGGAACTGGAACAGCATCAGACCAGAGCTGAGGTTATTGATTCACAGGAGGAGGAAGAGAGAGAGAAGGAGGTGCCTTCTTCAGTGCTTAAGGAAATTTGTTCCAAGTGGAACGATGTGAAGTTTTGTTGAAAAACACCACCATACGCAAGCTGAAATGAGCCATCTGTGCAACCACTTCAGTGACAGAGCCATGTTGTACTTCAGGAAATTATTAAAGAGTCACCAGAAACAGAGGACTGTGGACAGTTATTTCACGAGGCAGGGATCCAGTGACTCTCAAGCTGGTCCTAGTGGGATTAAAAGACAAAGAAGAGAAGTAACCCCAGAGAGGGACTTGTTACCTGAAGTCATTTTGGAGGGGGATTCCCCTTCCAACCACTAACACCATGCCCCTGTCATCCTCCCTATCTTCCAGATGCCTGCAACTCTTCATTAAAGGTAAGTAAATGTTATACAGTAGAACGTCATTTAGCACGATAGTTACGTTCCTGAAAAAGTCGTGTTAGATAATTTCGTGTTAAATAATTAAAAGAACTAATGGGAAAAATAGGGTTACGTTCCTGAGAGTCCCCAAAAAGCCAAACAAGTTTTTTTTAGACCAACAGATCTTACAAAAAATAAAAGTGAATATGTAATTGTAGTTCATTATCGTGATGTATTATGTTGTTTTTACTGCTTAAGACTACAAATGTAATAGAAATAATAGTATTTACCTTAAATTGTGGGTGCTAGTGTTTGTGGATGATTGTGAAGAGAGTGGAGAGTTATGCTGTGGCCCTACTGGGCTGAGGTGGATAGTAGAAGTTCTTGAACTGAAGTCGATGGTTGAACTGAGTGTCTAACTTTAAGTCAGTCAAGCCATTCAGTAAGTCAGTCAAGCCATTCAGTAAGTCAGTCAAGCCATTCAGTAAGTCAGTCAGCCATTCATAGTCAGTCAAGCCTTTCAGTAAGTCAGTCAAGCCTTTCAGTAAGTCAGTCAAGCCTTTCAGTAAGTCAGTCAAGTCATTCAGTAAGTCAGTCAAGTCATTCAGTAAGTCAGTCAAGTCATTCAGTAAGTCAGTCAAGTCATTCAGTAAGTCAGTCAAGTCATTCAGTAAGTCAGTCAAGTCATTCAGTAAGTCAGTCAAGTCATTCAGTAAGTCAGTCAAGTCATTCAGTAAGTCAGTCAAGTCATTCAGTCAGTCAGTCAAGTCATTCAGTCAGTCAAGTCATTCAGTCAGTCAGTCAAGTCATTCAGTCAGTCAAGTCATTCAGTCAGTCAGTCAAGTCATTCAGTCAGTCAGTCAAGTCATTCAGTCAGTCAGTCAAGTCATTCAGTCAGTCAAGTCATTCAGTCAGTCAGTCAAGTCATTCAGTCAGTCAGTCAAGTCATTCAGTCAGTCAGTCAAGTCATTCAGTCAGTCAGTCAAGTCATTCAGTCAGTCAGTCAGTCAGTCACACAAACTTATGTTTACATCTTTTTATGTGTACGTACAAAGTAACACTTCATTACGGCCACGGGTTATGTCTTGTCTAATATCTTTGTTTTCTTCGTTAATTCAAGATCAAAACACAATTCACTCTTATTTTATTCTTCACAAACACAGCTGGCTTGTAGCCAGGACTTCTTGACGCGTATGAAATACGTACGAATGCTGGGATGGTGGGGTCCGTGGTGGGTGGGTAAGGCGGGTGGTGTCTGCTGAACCACAACAACAGTAGTAGTAACAAGATTGCTTGTGAGAATGGTTATTTGTTTTTCCTTCCCACAAACTGTAAGTAAGTTTATTCAGGTATACACAGATACAGTTACGAAGATTATCATACATAGCAGCATATGTGTAGAGAACCAAGGATAACCCAAAAAAGTCAGTGACAGTATTTCCATTGACTGACTTGGGTTATCTAGGTTCTCCACATATCTGCATGTATGTAACTGTACTCACCTAATTGTGGTTGCAGGGGTCGAGACTCAGCTCCTGGCCCCGTGTATCTGAATAAACTTAGTTTGCTGGAAGGAAAAACAACAAATTCCCTTTTCCTCAAAGCATGAGGAGTCTTATGCAGTAAATAACCATGCGCTCAAAATTTTTCTCCTCCTGCCGAACCGTGTAATATCATCTTTACGTCGTGTAAGATGATAAGGTGTCGCAAATCTTAAATCGTGCAATACCGGTAACGTGCAACATAATCTCGTGCTAAATGACGTTCTACTGTATATTAATCTTTTTTAGTATTTGGTATGTGAATATTTTGGGTGGAGGCAGTTAATTGTATTTACATTATTTCTAATGGAAATAAGGTTTTGAATTACGTATTTTGTGTTAAGTAATAGCTCCTAGAATGGATTAATTACGTTAGTCAATGTTCCACTGTATCTTGTAATGTATTACTTCCCGTGTACACAATAATATCCAATACAAGACCACTGTAGCAATCACAAAGCACAAACAACTTTATACCAAAGCGTTTCCTCTTGCTTGGTATATACTGTGAACGACAATCTACCTTTGAACAAAATCAAAGACTCATCAATAGCAAGCTTCCAGAAGGGATAAAAATACATATTGAATTTCTGTTTCAGATACATAAACACATTCCTAATTTTATACAGTGAGCCCCGGTACTCGTTATTAACCTTTTCAGGGTTTCGGCCGTACTAGTAAGGCTTACGCACCAGGGTATTGTCGTATAATAGCTCTAAATTCTAGCGCCCTCAAATCAAGTGGAAACAGGCTGGTAGGCCTAGCTGTGAAAGAATGGGTCTGTGCGGTCAGTGTGCGCAGTAAAAAAATCCTGCACCACACAGTGCATAATGAGGAAAAAAAACTGACCGTGTTTTGGTTTAAAACAGCGACTTTGCAGTCTATTTTCGTATAGTGTTTATGCCTGTATTCTCGTTTTCTTAGTCTCATTTGATAGAATGGACGATATATTACATAAATAGATATAATTTTGACTGGTTTGGATGACAAGTACATTGAAACTGAGTGCAAATTAGCGAAAATGTTCGATTTTGCTGATGTTCAAGTAAACAAATCACGCCATGCATCAATACACATCAACTGGGTAGTCTAATATTCTTGCACAAGTGCACTGATATTATTTATACCATTTTACAATGATGCAGTTGTATACATAACAGAAAATCTTCTATTTTTGTGAGAATAAAAATTCAAAATGGAAAGCAAAAGTAATGTAAGAGGGGCCTGGAGACGTGACTAATGAACATATAAAATGTTATTTGAGTGCCAGAATGTCTGTCTCGTTTATTCTGGACCCTATTTTGAAATTGGCATCTTTTGAAATTTGTGTGAAATTGGCCAAATTGCCAATTTCTGGTCACCTAGTAGGTAGTTGAAATCGGTAAATTGGCGGTTTCTTATACTCAATTGATAGAACAAATGGAATTCTAGTGAATAAGCAATAATTTTAGTAGACTGAAACATTGAATTTGCCGAAAATAGGGCTCAAAGTGGGCGAAACCGCTGATGCGTAAATGTCATCGATACCGCTAACTTCACGAGGCATAATTCCGTTAGTTTTCCATCAAATTTCATAATTTTGGTGGCGTTATTATTGGAAAAGATTGTCTATCATTTCATAAGAAAAAATAAATTTTTTTCCCGAAATATTTGTGACCCTGAAGCGAGTTTGGGAGAGGGCCTTACGACCCTGAAAGGGTTAATCCATTCAGAGGGCTTAATGAACACCGAATATAACGAACTCCGAATCTATTTTCCCCATAAGAAATAATGGAAATAAAATTAATCCGTTCCAGACACCCAAAAGTATTAAAATAAAATATTTTTCACAACATATAGACATTAAATTACACACAATTTTATGAGAAATAAAGAAATAACAGTACAATAACATGTCACTTACATTTATTGAAGAGTTGTTGATGTGATGGAAGGGAATCCCTTTCCATTAACACTGCAGGTACCAAGTTCTTTTCTGGGGTTACTGGCCTTTTTCTTTTAATGCCTCTAGGACCAGGTTGAGAGTCACTGGAACCCTCTCTAACAAAAAATCTGTCCAGGGAGCTGTGTCTGGCATTTCTTTAACCAGTATAAACGTATATATACATTTATTACCCCAGTGCCCGAATATTTTGAAAAAAAAAATCGTTTTTTACAGAAATAAAGAGCACATTTTCTAAGTGTAATAGCATAGAAATTTTTTTTAGGCTCAGTACTTACCGAAATATGAGACCGAGAATTTGGCCTGAATGCTCACCTTATGGCAACAGAGTCCTGCCGCTTGCAGAAGTGTTGCCGATATACCTTTTTCTTGTTTTATATTATTTTATTTAATTTTATGTTCTGATAATTACAATTTATACTAGTTCTTTGTTCTAATGTAAACAGCCTATCCAGAGGCTGTTTCAAACTCGCGGCACTATGGTGCTGCCCTCTATAGGCCTATCAAGGTCGGGCTGGTCAGCCATGCTTCTCTCTCACTTACGGCCTACCTCACTGAAGCAGCATCTCTCCCTTGCTGGCTCCCGGTCCCCTCACGCTCTGTCCCGTGTATACCTACACCTTGCCATTAATAAACTGAGTCTAGTCATCGGCCGTATCTCTGCACCTACGCTACCATTCTACTGCCCAAAGTAAGCAGCCAAGAAGACAGACTTAACACTAAGACTAATACAGTGGTACCTCGGTTAACAATATTTTCCTTCCAGAATGCTGTTCAAGTGCCATTACAAAACAAATTTATCCCCATAAGGAATAATGTAAAATAGACTATTCCTTTTAGATCCCCAAAAATACACTTACAAAAGCATTTAAAAATAAACTTACATAAAGGGCGAGTTTGGGGACCATCGTTTACCGAGGTTCCACTGTATTAGATACTGAAATTGTACTCAAATTGTC
>WNWK01051885.1:0-12343 GCA_009830355.1 Cherax destructor | reverse complement strand
ACGTGTAAATACATATTCTTTATGTACATTGTTTTTTATATGGAGTTAAAAATTTCAAAGGGGACTAAAATTAATTTTTTTCCTTTAATCAAATTTGGGGAAACAAAACCATTGATTTTGTTATGGTCTTTATTCACCTAAAGACATGTTCCCCGGGAAACGGATTACATGGTCTTGTATGTGCATTTTCCCAAAAACAGAAAAATACCTGTTAATAGAAAAATAAAAAAAAATTTTTACATACCCCGCATACTTTCTCTCATTAGCTCAAACATACACAAAATATACACACATATACACATTTGGGGAAACTGGTTTTTTAATTGACAAATTTCACATACAGTACACTATCATATCTCATTTCCCTAACCTAGAATAATTGACATTAAAGTTTCAAAATAACCTTCTACCTTCTTGTGTTCTACCACTTGGAATTTTATAAATTTGTGTTTAATTTATCCCCTTTGGGACCAACAAAAATAATCTCCAAGTACCTCCCTTGATGGATATAATGTTCAGATTTTACAAAATGAAAATCATTGCTTTAAGAAAGTACAGAGGGGGTAGGACAAAATAATATGAAGTTTACTTATTGAACTGTCGAATGACTGAATACTCAATTTAAATGTGTAGATAAGTATAATGATAGCTAGAGTTGCCAAAATTGGTATGAAAGGAAGCACTTGGATTGGCCCCAAACCACCGGATCTGATATTACGCATCTCTGGGCGTTGAGACAGTAAGTCAGACCTGAAAGAGTTAGAGAAGGTTTTGCTTGAGGAAGGGAAAATTTCCCGGATCGTTGAAATGCCTTGAATCAATTCCTCGACGAATTGTCCCTTTTAGCTGCAAATGTTGGACCAACTCCATACTGAAAATAAAAAAGTTACATAACAAGGTGTTCATACAGTGTCCAATCCAAATACTTTCCTATAAATTCATCAAAGTACTTTGCTTTAGGAGGCATCCTCTTCAAGGGGCTCCTTGGGTGGTGAAGAGGTTTGTGTGAGGAATTAGACCTTTTGGTCTCCCTCCTCAGACCGAACCTAATTACCCCAATCCCCCTCCCCTATCCAATCCTCCCCATCCCCTATCCTATCCTCCCATCCCCCACCATGTTTTAAATACGGGTACTTCACCCATTTTGATCCCGTATGCATTCTCTCAGCATCGATTTCTCGGTCTGCTCTTCCTCATCTGTCCTAAACTTCACCTGGTCTGTCCTCCCGACTTGCATGACAGTGATCATTTTCCTATCATCTTTACCGCCTCCGTAGCCCACGCTGGCAATTTGACCTGGCGAATTGGGACCTTCACGTGCATCTAACTCTTTTAATGAGGCTCCTTTCCTCATCCTCCATTGATGAGATTTTACGCCTCTTCGACCTCAGTTTTAACCGTAGCTTCACATTCTATACCCCAAACCTCGGGCAAGCATTCAAAAGTGCGTGCCTTGGTGGTCTCCTGCTTGTGCTCGGGCAGATCGTTTAAAACGCGCTGCGTGGGGCAGGTACCGGTACAACAGAACCACAGAGAGACTCCTTGATTTAAAGCAGAAGAGAGTGGTCGCTCGCCGTGTCATCTGTGACGCTGAACTCATTTGCTGGCAGGATTATGTTTCTACCATCACTTCGGTTCTTCCTCTGAATGCACTCTGGAAAAAGTACGGAAACTATGGTAAATACTACCCCGACCCGACTCCTATTCTTCGGGTTGCCGGTGCCATATAGCAAACCCTCTTGACGTTGCCACCGAAATTGGTAATCATCTGGTCCTTATTTCCAGGGACTCCATCTATGCCCTCGTTTCTTTCCTCAGTCTGCCAGAGAGTTAGAGCCCTTAGACTTTTCTTGTATCAGAGAAGAGCCTTATGTGCCTTTTACACTTCTGAAACTGGAGGCAACACTCTCCGCTTGCCGATCATCGGCAGCTGGGCCTGACGGCATTCGTATTCGTATACTACAGCATTTACATCAGTCGGCCCTTGCAGTCCTCTTTACAACTATTTAATCTTATTTGGTCTATAGGAGAACTTCCCAGCTGTGGAAATCTGCCATTGTTCTCCTTTCCACAAACGGTACTACGGGACATGATGCCTCCCACTACCGTCCCATTGCTTTTACCAATGCAATTTGCAATGTGATGGAACATCTGGTAAATAGACGTTTGACGAGGTATTTAGAGACAAACAATAGTCTCTCCACTGGTCAATATGGCTTCAACGGCCGTTCTACTATTGACCCCTTACTACACTTGGATACGTATGTTCGTAATACCTTTACCAATAGCCACTCTGTTATCGCCATCTTTTTGACCTTGAGAAGTCATATGACACAACTTGGAGGTATATCTTGGCCCAGGCCCACTCCTTAGGCCTCAGAGGCATTCTATCATTTTTATTTTTCCTTAAGAACCTCTTAACTGAAAGGGAATTTCCGTGTCCAGGTTAATGCTTATGCTTTCCCGGACTTTGTCCAAGCTGAAGGTGTCCCCCAGGGATGTGTTCTGAGCACAACATTTTCTCCTTGCTATAAATGATCTGGCATCTATTCTTCGATCCAATATTTGGTCATCGCTCTATGTGGATGACTTTGCTATAGCTTGTGCAGGCGCTGACTGTCACCTCATTGCCGTGTTTCTCTCCAGCATGCGGTCAACCGTGTTTCCAACTGGGCCACCACTCATGGGTTTAAATTTTAGGAGTAAAACTCACCAATTACTTTCACTAGACATTCAGTCGTCTCTGATCATCCATTGTACCTATATGGCTCGCATATTCCAGAACGTGGTTCGGTCAGGTTTCTCGGCCTTCTGTTTGACCGTAGGTTATCCTGGAAATCTCACATTACCTTTCTGAAGGCAACTTGTCATAGCCGGCTGAACCTCCTTAAAACCCTCACTCATCTTTCCGGGGAGGCTGATCATAGCACTTTCTTCGACTACATTCAGCCCTAATTTTATCGAAACTTGATTACGGCGGCCAGTTATATTCGGCGGCCTCTCCTGCAACTCTCTCTAGCCTTTATCCCATCCATCACCAAGGATTATGTTTATGAATCGGTGCTTTCCGCTCTTCACTGGTCGAGAGCCTCTATACAGAGGCGAATATTCCATCCTTGACAGATTGCCGTGATGCTCATTGCCTTCGCTATTATGTTCGCTCATGACCTCGCAATCCTTCCATATAAAGGATAGTCACTGATGTTAGTAGACATTATTTGATCGTCGCCCCTGTTTACCGTCACTTTCTTCGCCATTATTCGCTCGTCTTCTTTAGTTACCACCTTCTATGTTCCTGTAGCATCTCACTTTTCCCTACTCCCTTGGGAAGTTCCAACGGTTTGTCTGTTCTTTCCCACTGCCATTCGCGAAAGCCCAACTGCCTGCAGAGGCTTCTCACTCTCTTTTTCTTAACCACTTCCGATTCATTCTCATGTCATCGTAATGTACACCGATGGTTCTAAGTCTTCTGACGGCGTCGGATTCGCAGCAGTGTTTCCAGACAGGGTCATGCGAGGGCATTTATTATCGTCGGCTAGCATTTTTACCGCTGAATTGTATGCCATTCTCGTAGCACTTGTCCGTATTGCATCTATGCCTGTGTAACTATTTGTGGTCGTTTCAGACTCCATTAGTGCTTTACAGGTTATACAAAAATTTGATGCACCTCATCCCCTGGGTCTTCGTATCCAACTTTGGTTATGTCCTATCTCTAGCAAGCATATAGATAGTTTTTTTTTGTTGTTGGATACCCGGTCATGTTGATGTACAGGGCAATGAACAGGCAGACACTGCTGCACGGTCAGCAGTACATGACCTCCCCATTTCATATAGAGGTGTTCCTTTCACAGACTATTTTGCTGTATTTGCTACCCACCGTCGCACCCTTTGGCAACAACGTTGGTCTGATCTGCTGCATAACAAACTACAGCCAATCAAACCGAGTATAGGTTTCTGGCCGTCTTCTTGTCATCGATGTCGAGGATGGAAGACTACTCTCTCCCGTCTTCGCATCAGCCACACTCGTGGCTGATGGAGCGCCTCATGGAGAGGCGCCCTGTTCCACTCTGTGAGAATTGTCAGGTCCCAGTGTCTGTTAGCCACATTCTGTTGGACTGCCCACTATCAACGTGCACCTCTTTGGGGGCTTTGTTGCGGCAAAGAGGCATTGGTCTGAGGAATTGGACCCTGGTCTTCTTCCTCAGACCGAACCCAACTCCCCCAATCCCCCTCCCCTATCCCATCTTCCCCATCCTCCCTTTTTCCTTTCCTCCTCCTCCTCCTCATCCCTCCCTTATTCCCTTCCCATTTTTACCCTGGGAGCTTCTCTCCACAGGCATTCTAGTTCCTAGGTAGGGGAAAGGGTTCCGTGGTCCATCCCATTCCGTTGAGGTTCTTGGTGGTGGTGTAATTTGCCGTGGAATCTGGATCACCTGGGATGTCCTTCCGGGGGGTGGCTTTGGGTATTTTCGGGCGACGGTGTGTCTCTGGAGGCCACCTTTCGGATTCCGGGGGTGGTGGCCGAAGGAGGTATGCTTTGTGGTGGGTATCCGGCCGCCCTCTCTTTTGTCCGCCGAGGTGGCTCGGTGGATGTGAGGTTGCTATCCCGGGTTGCTGGTTTACTGGCATGAAGGGTAGGGTATTGCACGGGTTCCATGCAGCATCTACACTACTTGCGGTGCTGAGGTCCTCTTGGGCGCAGAGGGGGATTTACGCCCTTTTCATTCCTCCTAGGAGCTATTCCTCTACGTTTCCCCCTTTTTTATTCTTTTTTTTTTCTTTTTATTTTCTTTTCTTCTCTATTTTTTTTTTTATTAAAAACGAAAAGAAAGAAGTAACCTAACCATGGACGACCCATGGGCCCCTTCCTGATACCGCACCCAGTTCTGACCCTACCTCATTAATGGACAACTCTTCGGACACCTCCAATACCTCTGTACTCTTGCTGGTGCCGGTTCGTCACCTGCTTCAGGTACCGAGGTTCCGACCGACCCTTTTGACACGTCTGACCTTCGCTCTTCTCTGACCTTGATTGCGGCTTCTCCCTCCACGGTGCGGCGATTTTCGGATTGCTCGCCCGTCCCACATCGGACCAACTCCGGTCCCACATCTAAACGACCAAGACCCTTATGTGACGATTCGACACAGCATTCTCATTCATCTCAGAAATGACCAGCTCGCCACGCACTCCCTTAAACACTTTGTTTCACACTACACAATGGACAAAGTTTTTTACTCTAAGACCGACTTCTTCTACTGCCTATCTTTCCGATCATAGTATTGGTAAAGCTCTCCGACGCCATGTAGGTAAAGATATCTCTTTTCACACTCTCAAGAGTGGCACTCGCATCATCACTGTCCAGAATGCTGGCCAAGCTCGTGATCTTTCTCTCCTTACGACCATAGATACTATTCCTATCACTATTGACAAACATCATTCTCTCAATCTTGTAGTGGTACTGTCATTTACCCCACACTATTGTCCAACGGAATTTCCAGACATGTGGTGATGACATTCTGGAGCAGCTTGAGCTCCAAGACCTCCCTATCCTCAAAGTTGACACTTTTGTCCTCCCTGCCCGTAAGCGAAGACGTTATCCTTGCAATATAGCTTATTTAATATTTGACTGCCGTGAACTTCCGCCCTCGGTCTACATTGCAGGTCAACGTTTACAAGTTTGAAAGGTGACCATTACACTGCAACAGTGTAGAAACTGCTGGCGATTTGGTCATCCAGCGAAATATTGCAGGTCCATGGCCGAATGCCCAGTCTGTGGTGCCGACGACCATGACAGTTCTTCTTGTACTCTACCTCCCTCTTGCCTTAACTGTCATGAGGCACATCCATCGTATTCTCGCCATTGTCAGGTTTACCTAAACGAGCAGGAAATCCGTTGTCTCAAAGAGGCGGAAGGCTTCTCATATGCTATGGCTGTCTCTCACCTACGCCTTCAAGGGAGACTTCCCCAAATTTTCTATTCTCGCATTGCTAAACGTCCCCCCACTTCTGAGGTCCCAACTCCCGCGGCTTTCTCTGTGGTTACCCCATCCTCAGTCACCCCTGTCTCAAATTCTTTTGCTGTGCTTGGCTCTGAGGTCCCTACCTCGGACTCCCATACTGTCCTCACCCCTTCCTCTACTCACTTGCACAGTTCTGTGTCTTCACGCCCTCGTTCAACACCTAATTCTCACTGCCCCTCTTCTCATAAGTCTGGCAAAAAATCCCCATTGCCGGGTTCTTCACCTCCGACTAGTTCTGTAACGTGTGTGGAGGTTCATCCTCCTCCTTGCTCAATATCTTCATCCCCTGTCCCCGCCCAAGTTTCTTCCTTGACCGCCCCTTCCCCCCAGGTCGCTTCCACTCCTGTCTCTCCCAAGCCCCTTTGAAAGTTTCCTCTTCCATCTCCTCGCCCTCTACTTTAGTACAGTCTATAGTCTCCCAGATTGTTGCTCACCCTCCTCCTCCTTCCGTCTCTAATGTGGTCCCACATTGTCTTCCAAAATGCTGTAAGCTATCGCAGGATTTATTGTAGAGACTGGACCGTTGATGGACACCGCTCCACCTCCGGTTCCTCCTCCTCTCTCTTCTCCGTCTCCACCCCTCCTTCCTTCACAGCGTCCCACTCCTTCTTTGATTACAAGTCTTCCGCTGCCTCCACACGTGGACTTTTCTAACCCTAGTCCATAGATACCTCTAACTTCGACTTGTATCTTTCTCTTCATAAATCATGGTTTATTTGCAGTGGAATATCCGAGGCCTCAGGGGTAACCGGGGTGAGCTTCAGGTGTTGCTCTCCCAGTTTTTCTCTGTTGGGGTCTGTTTGCAAGAACCCAAATTACAATCCGCTCCTATCCGTCCCTCTTCAGGCTATGATTTGTTATATTCATCGGATCCTTTTTCCAATGGAACCTTTAATGAAAGTGCTCTTCTTATACGCACTGGTATTCCATATCGTCAGCTCTATGTTCATTCTTCTCTACATTACACCTCAGCCCGTATCCACTTGAATAAGTGGTTAACACTGTTCTTTATATATCTCCCCTTCTCGGGCATTGTCTCTCCCAGATGTTGAATTTCTGGTTTCTTCCTTGACACCACCCCTTCTGTTACCTGGCGATTTTAACGCACACCATTCACTCAGGGAAGGGGGGTGTCGCACTGTGACTTCTGTGGCATTCAGTTGGAGATATTTCTTGCTTCTCTCCCCCTCCATGTTTTAAATACGGGTACTCCCACCCATTGTGATCCTCGAACTCATTCTTTCTCTTGCATCGATCTGTCCATCTGCTCTTTCTCAACTGTCCTTGACTTCACCTGTTCTGTCCTCCAGGACTTACATGACAGTGATCATTTTCCAATCATTTTCATGTCCCCTTCGTATTCTCCACCTCCTCGTAACCCACGCTGGCAATATGACGGGCAAAATGGGACCTTTACACACATCGTACTGCCTTTCATGAGGCTCCTTCCTCGTCCTCCATTGATGAGGTTTTACATCGCTTCTCGTCCTCTGTCATAACCGCAGCTTCACATTCTATCCCCCAAACCTCGGGCAAGCATTCTCAGAAGTGTGTGTCTTGGTGGTCTCCTGCTTGTGCTCGGGCAGTACGTTTGAAACTCGCTGCTTGGGGCAGGTACCAGTATAACAGAACCACAGAGAGACTCCTTGATTTTAAGAAGAAGAGAGTAATTGCTCGCCTTGTCTTACGTGATGCTAAACGCACTTGCTATCGAGATTAAGTTTCTACTGTCACTTCGGCTTCCTCGATGAGTGCAGTCTGGAAGAAAATTCGGAAATTGAGTGGTAAATTCTCCCCCGACCTGGCTCCTGTTCTTCATTGTCTTCGGTGTCGATATATCACACCCTCTTGCCGTTGCCACTGAAATTGGTAATCATCTGGTCCGCATTTCTCAGGGGTTCCATCTATGCCCCTCGTTCCTTTCTTCTAAGTCTGCCAGTGAGTTAAAGCCCATAGATTTTTCTTCTCTCAGAGAAGAATCTTATAATGTGCCTTTTACCCTTCAAGAACTGGAGGTAAGACTCTCCGCTTGCCGATCATCGGCAGCTGGGCCAGACGGCATAGATATTAATATGCTACAGCATTTACATCAGTCTGCTATTGCTGTCCTGTTACGACTCTTTAATCTTATATGGTCGCAAGGAGTTCTTCCCCAGCTGTGGAAGTCTGCTATTGTTCTCCCTTTTCGCAAACTGGGTACTACGGGACGTGATACCTCCCACTACCGTCCCATCGCTCTTACCAGTGCAGTTTGCAATGTGATGGAACGTCTAGTTAATAGACGTTTGATGTGATATTTGGAGACGCACAATAGTCTCTCCCCTAGTCAATGTGGCTTTCGTAAGGGCAGTTCTGCCATTGACCCCTTACTGCGCTTGGATACGTATATTCGTAATGCCTTCGCTAATAACCACTCGGTTATCGCCATGTTTTTTGACCTTAAGAAGGCTTATGACACGACTTGGAGGTATAATATCTTAGCCCAGGCCCACTCCTTAGGCCTCCGAGGCAATCTACCATTCTTCCTTAAGGCCTTCTTAACTGAAAGACATTTCCGTGTCCGGGTTAACAATGAGCTTTCCACGGAGTTTGTCCAAGCTGAAGGTGTCGCCCAGTAATGTGTTCTGAGCTCAACACTCTTTCTCCTTGCTATAAATAATCTGGCATCTGTTCACCCATCCAACATTTGGTCATCGCTTTATGTAGATGACTTTGATATAACTTGTGCTGGTGCTGACTGTCACCTCATTGCAGTTTCCCTCCAGCATGCCGTCAACCGGGTTTCCTATTGGGCCACCACTCATGGGTTTAAATTTTCTAGTAGCAAAACTCATCAAATTATGTTTACTAGACGTTCAGTGGTCTCTGATCATCCATTGTACCTATATGGCTCACGTATCTCAGAACGTGATACAGTCAGGCTTCTCGGCCTCCTGTTCGACCGTCGATTGTCCTGGAAACCCCACATTACATCTCTGAAGACAACTTGTCATAGCCGGCTGAACCTCCTTAAAACCCTAGCACATCTTTCATGGGGCCTGATCGTAGAACTCTCCTTCGCCTGCATTCAGCCCTAATTTGATCGAAACTTGATTATGGTGACCAGATATATTCTGCGGCCTCCCCTGCTACTCTTTCCATCCTTAATCACATCCATCACCAGGGATTACGCTTATGCCTTGGTGCTTTTCGTTCTTCCCCGGTTGAGAGCCTCTATGTAGAAGCGATCATTCCATCCTTGTCCATTCGTCGTGATGCATATTGCCTTCGCTATTATGTTCGCTCTCATGACCTCCGCAATCCTTCCATGTATAGGATTGTCACAGATGTTAGTACACACACTTTATTTGTTCATCACTCCTGTTTACTTCGTCCCTTTTCTCTTCGTCTACATTCACTCGTCTTCCCTTCAGCTACCACCTTTCTATGTTCATGTGGCTTCTTCCTTTCCCTTACCCCCTTGGGAAGTTCCTGCTGTCCGTGTCTGTTCTTTTCCTCTACCTTGCGCAAAAGCCCAACTAACTACAGCGGCTTCTAGCTCTTTTTTTCTAGACCATTTCCGTTCTCATTCCCATGCCATCGCAGTGTACACCGATGGTTCAAAGTCATCTGACAGCATCGGATTCGCAGCAGTGTTTCCGGACAGCATCGTGCGAGGGCATCTATTACTCTCGGCTAGCATATTTACTTCCGAATTGTATACCATTCTTGTGGCACATATTCGTATTGCATTTATGCCTGTGTCACCAGTTGTGGTCGTTTCAGACTCCCTTAGTGCTTTACAGGCTATCCGAAAATTTGATACCCCTCACCTCCTAGTTCTTCGTATCCAACTTTGGTTACACTGTATCTCTAGCAAGCACAAAGATATTGTTTTTTGTTTGGTCCCTGGTCATGTTGACGTACAGGGCAATGAACAGGCAGACACTGCTGCACGCAACAACGCTGGTCTGACCTGCTAAATAACAAACTTCATTCTATTAAACCGAGTATAGGTTTCTGGCCTTCTTCTTGTCACCAATGTCAAGTTTGGGAGACTACACTCTCCCGTCTTCGCATCGGCCACACTCGTCTTACTCACGGGTATCTCATGGAGAGGCTCCCTGCCCCTCTCTGTGAGCATTGTCAGGTTCCAGTGTCAGTTCACCATATTCTGTTGGACTGCCCAGTGTATCAACGAGCACACAGAATTTACCTCCAACGGCGTCTTTGCTCTGCGGCCCTTTCTTTACCTTCCCTTCTTGCTGATGGGCCCTTCTTTACTCCTGACTCTCTCATTGACTTTTTAACAGCAACTGACTTACTACACAAACTTGTGAAGTATATACATCTAGCACTCCCCTCAGTCCCTTCTACCTCAATCTCTTGCTATACTCTATCTTTGCACTATCCACTATCCTACTACACTCTATACCCTACTAATCACCCCTCTCCCTCTTACAATCCATTTTCCTGCATCCTACTTTTCCCTGTGGCGCTGTATGACCCCTGTCGTTTAGCGCTCCTTTTGATTATAATAATCCACATCAGAGGCTATTGAGGAAACTTAAGGCACACGGAATAGGAGGAGAATTTTTTTCCTGGGTAGAGGCATGGTTGACAAATAGGCGGCAGAGAGTTTGCATAAATGGGGAGAAATCAGAATGGGGGCACGTCTCAAGCGGTGTCCCACAAGGGTCAGTTTTGGGCCCCCTGTTGTTTACAATTTACATAAACGACATAGATGAGGGAATAAATAGCAACATAAGCAAATTTGCTGATGACACCAAAATAAGCCGTTCAATTCATTCTAATGAGGACATTAGAGCACTCCAGGATGATTTGAATAGACAGATGCAGTGGTCGGAGAAGTGGCAGATGCAGTTTAATGTAGACAAATGCAGAGTTCTAAATATTGGGCAGGACAATAACCATGCCACATATAAGCTGAATAATGGAGCTCTTAATACTTGTGATTGCGAGAAGGATTTAAGAGTTCTGGTTAGCAGTAATCTGAAATCAAGACAACAGTGCATAAGTGTTCGCAATAAAGCTAACAGAATCCTTGGCTTCATATCAAGAAGTATAAATAATAGAAGTCATCAGGTTATTCTTCAACTCTATATATCTTTGGTTAGGCCTCATTTAGATTATGCTGCACAGTTTTGGTCACCGTATTACAGAATGGATATAAATGCACTGGAAAACGTACAGAGGAGGATGACAAAGTTGATCCCATGTATCAGAAATCTTCTCTATGAGGATAGACTGAGGGCCTTGAATCTGCACCCTCTAGAAAGACATAGAATTAGGGAGGATATGATTGAGGTGTATAAATGGAAAACAGGAATAAATAAAGGAGATGTAAATAGTATGCTGAAAATATCCAGCCAAGACAGGACTCGCAGCAATGGTTTCAAGTTGGAAAAGTTCAGATTCAGGAAGGATATAGGAAAGCACTGGTTTGGTAATAGAGTTGTGTATGAGTGAAACAAACTCCCGAGTACCGTCATAGATGCTAAGACGTTGTGTAGTTTTAAAAATAGGTTAGATAAATACATGAGTGGGTGTGGGTGGGTGTGAGTTGGACCTGACTAGCTTGTGCTACTAGGTCAGATGCCGTACTAATTCCTTAAGTGGAAGTGACTTGACTACCTGGAGTTCACTGGAGAGGGTTAACTCCAGGTGGTCGGGTCTAAGCCGGGGAGTGATGGACCTGCCTCGCATGGGTCAGTAGGCCTGCTGCAGTGTTCCTTTTTTTCTTATGTTGCTCATTTTCCAGGTAGATCTGTCTGTGACTCGATAAAGCCCACTGCGTGGGCGAAACGTTGTCAATAAAGGATCACATTATACTGCTTATGTGTTTATTTTTCCAAGACCATCTCTACAAAGACCGCCGAGAACGTCATGCACACCGCCAGTCGAGGTAAGAACATTGTTTTTGTTGGGGACAGTCAGATTAGGTTTATAGATAGGGAATTTTGTCTTAAGGATAGGAATAGAAGGCAGAGGGTGTGTTATCCAGGGCTGGGATGAAGGATATTGTATAACGATGTGTTGTTTGGCGTCGTTCTTGGTAGCGGGAACGCAATGATAATGCTTCGGAGGCTTCTTACTTTATTTGTATAAAGGTGCGAGTACACAGGCTGCGTGTAGTGGCCATGGCCCAGGGGCCATGCGCCTTGCGAGGGAGAAACGAGTTAGGCCTGTTTTCTGGGCGCCAAGTGAGGGAGAGGCAGGGGTGAGGCAGACTCACATGGGTATGCCTACAGGCTTGCCCTCTGGAGGAAACTATGGGAACTAGCATGGCGAGAAATATGAACTCAGCTGACAGACAGCATGG
>WNWK01051884.1:0-12343 GCA_009830355.1 Cherax destructor | reverse complement strand
TGTGGACAACCTTGCAGCATCATTGACTACTGTGTGGACAACCTTGCACCTCATTGACTACTGTGTGGACAACCTTGCAGCATCATTGACTACTGTGTGGACAACCTTGCAGCATCATTGACTACTGTGGACAACTAACTCATTGACTACTGTGGACACTCAGCATCATGACTACTGTGTGGACAACCTTGAGCATCATTGACTACTGTGTGGACAACCTTGCAGCATCATTGACTACTGTGTGGACAACCTTGAGCCTCATTGACTACTGTGTGGACAACCTTGCAGCCTCATTGACTACTGTGTGGACAACCTTGAGCCTCATTGACTACTGTGTGGACAACCTTGCAGCATCATTGACTACTGTGTGGACAACCTTGCAGCTCATTGACTACTGTGTGGACAACCTTGCAGCCTCATTGACTACTGTGTGGACAACCTTGCAGCATCATTGACTACTGTGTGGACAACCTTGCAGCCTCATTGACTACTGTGTGGACAACCTTGCAGCCTCATTGACTACTGTGTGGACAACCTTGCAGCCTCATTGACTACTGTGTGGACAACCTTGCAGCCTCATTGACTACTGTTGGACAACCTTGCAGCATCATTGACTACTGTGTGGACAACCTTGCAGCTCATTGACTACTGTTGGACAACCTTGCAGCATCATTGACTACTGTGTGGACAACCTGCAGCATCATTGACTACTGTGTGGACAACCTTGCAGCTCATTGACTACTGTGTGGACAACCTTGCAGCCTCATTGACTACTGTTGGACAACCTTGCAGCTCATGACTACTGTGTGGACAACCTTGCAGCTCATTGACTACTGTTGGACAACCTTGCAGCATCATTGACTACTGTATGGACAACCTTGCAGCATCATTGACTACTGTATGGACAACCTTGCAGCATCATTGACTACTGTATGGACAACCTTGCAGCATCATTGACTACTGTGTGGACAACCTTGCAGCCTCATTGACTACTGTGTGGACAACCTTGAAGCATCATTGACTACTGTGTGGACAACCTTGCAGCATCATTGACTACTGTGTGGACAACCTTGAAGCATCATTGACTACTGTGTGGACAACCTTGCAGCATCATTGACTACTGTGTGGACAACCTTGCAGCATCATTGACTACTGTGTGGACAACCTTGCAGCATCATTGACTACTGTGTGGACAACCTTGCAGCCTCATTGACTACTGTGTGGACAACCTTGCAGCCTCATTGACTACTGTGTGGACAACCTTGCAGCCTCATTGACTACTGTGTGGACAACCTTGCAGCCTCATTGACTACTGTGTGGACAACCTTGCAGCCTCATTGACTACTGTGTGGACAACCTTGCAGCCTCATTGACTACTGTGTGGACAACCTTGCAGCCTCATTGACTACTGTGTGGACAACCTTGCAGCCTCATTGACTACTGTGTGGACAACCTTGCAGCATCATTGACTACTGTGTGGACAACCTTGCAGCATCATTGACTACTGTGTGGACAACCTTGCAGCATCATTGACTACTGTGTGGACAACCTTGCAGCCTCATTGACTACTGTGTGGACAACCTTGCAGCCTCATTGACTACTGTGTGGACAACCTTGCAGCCTCATTGACTACTGTGTGGACAACCTTGCAGCATCATTGACTACTGTGTGGACAACCTTGCAGCCTCATTGACTACTGTGTGGACAACCTTGAAGCATCATTGACTACTGCGTGGACAACCTTGCAACCTCATTGACTACTGTGTGGACAACCTTGAAGCATCATTGACTACTGTGTGGACAACCTTGCAGCATCATTGACTACTGTGTGGACAACCTTGCAGCATCATTGACTACTGTGTGGACAACCTTGCAGCATCATTGACTACTGTGTGGACAACCTTGCAGCATCATTGACTACTGTGTGGACAACCTTGCAGCATCATTGACTACTGTGTGGACAACCTTGAAGCATCATTGACTACTGTGTGGACAACCTTGCAGCATCATTGACTACTGTGTGGACAACCTTGCAGCCTCATTGACTACTGTATGGACAACCTTGCAGCCTCATTGACTACTGTGTGGACAACCTTGCAACCTCATTGACTACTGTGTGGACAACCTTGCAGCATCATTGACTACTGTGTGGACAACCTTGCAGCATCATTGACTACTGTGTGGACAACCTTGCAACTTGGTGACTTCAATCTAAGACAAACAAGATGGAAGAATGTAACAAATATTGTTGTAGAAGAAATAACAGTGTTTGTACACAGATGGGTGACATTCAGTCGTGATGCAGAAAGTTCATAGTTGTGCCCTAAGCTCTAAAACCATAAGGGTCAACAAGATGTCATATCCCTTATCTATCTTAGCATTCTATTCGGCTTGAATGTTCTAACATAAAAGGAATTTTATATGACATTCAAGCCATTTTAAATTAAAAACAAGCCATTTTAAATTACATATAAGCTATTTTAAATTACATACAAGCCATTTTAAATTACATATAAGCCATTTTAAATTACATACAAGCCATCTTAAATTACATACAAGCTATTGTAAATAACATACAAGCCATCTTAAATTACATACAAGCCATTTTAAAATACATATAAGCCATTTTAAATTGCATACAATCCATTTTAAATTACATATAAGCCATTTGAAAAGAAATGCAAGCCATTTTAAATAGCATATTAATCATTTTAAACTGGATGCTGAAGGACTGATTACCTCCTACTCGTCTTGTTGCAGCGGTCTTCTCTGTATTGGACTGAGGAAGTCACTGTTAGAAAAAAGTTTCCACAATAAACATTGCCAAGTGTTGCACAAGTGTTGCACAAGTGTTGCACAAGTGTCTCAGTCTTCAACTTCATACTATATTATTATTTTTTCAAGGGATGCGCTAAACCTGTAGGGTGACAGAGCACCTGGGGAAACGGCAGACAATCAGGTTTGATCCAGTTCCTTGGATCAAGAGCGCCTCACTGGGATAATGACACCACAACTGAAGAAAAGTAAATCACTAAATACAAGAAGGAAATAAAATTGAAAGTATTTGTCTTTATCATTATTAAATTTATGTACAGGGAAGCGGAGAAGTAAACCCACACGGAAAACCATACCACGGGTGGGGTTAGAACCCGCGATCAGAGAGGGTTCTAACCCACCCGTGGTATGGTTTGTTTGCAATCGTGTCATTACGATTTCGTAAGTCAAACCCACATGGGTCATACAGCATCTAGGGGTACCAGAGGCTATTAAATTTCATCCAAGGAATGAGAATATTTGTCAGCTTCCTTGGATCAAGAGACTCAAACTTTCATCAAGGATTGAAGTCTCTATAGAAAAAGATGAAAAATAAACTGTGTATTATACAGCACTTTAGCATGACCCATACAGGTTTACCACTTTTGATGTATGACCCATACAGGTTTACCACTTTTGATGTATGACCACAGTACACTTGATGATGCTAGGTTTACCAC
This sequence comes from Cherax destructor, assembly GCA_009830355.1. Taxonomy (NCBI): domain Eukaryota; kingdom Metazoa; phylum Arthropoda; class Malacostraca; order Decapoda; family Parastacidae; genus Cherax; species Cherax destructor. The sequence goes on along the minus strand of WNWK01051884.1, from coordinate 8,849 downwards.
TTTTGATGTATGACCCATACAGGTTTACCACTTTTGATGTATGACCCATACAGGTTTACCACTTTTGATGTATGACCCATACAGGTTTACCACTTTTGATGTATGACCCATACAGGTTTACCACTTTTGATGTATGACCCATACAGGTTTACACTTTGATGTATGACCCATACAGGTTTACCACTTGATGTATGACCCATACAGGTTTACCACTTTTGATGTATGACCCATACAGGTTTACCACTTTGATGTATGACCCATACAGGTTTACCACTTTTGATGTATGACCCATACAGGTTTACCACTTTGATGTATGACCCATACAGGTTTACCACTTTTGATGTATGACCCATACAGGTTTACCACTTTTGATGTATGACCCATACAGGTTTACCACTTTTGATGTATGACCCATACAGGTTTACCACTTTTGATGTATGACCCATACAGGTTTACCACTTTTGATGTATGACCCATACAGGTTTACCACTTTTGATGTATGACCCATACAGGTTTACCACTTTGATGTATGACCCATACAGGTTTACCACTTTGATGTATGACCCATACAGGTTTACCACTTTGATGTATGACCCATACAGGTTTACCACTTTTGATGTATGACCCATACAGGTTTACCACTTTGATGTATGACCCATACAGGTTTACCACTTTTGATGTATGACCCATACAGGTTTACCACTTTGATGTATGACCCATACAGGTTTACCACTTTTGATGTATGACCCATACAGGTTTACCACTTTGATGTATGACCCATACAGGTTTACCACTTTATGATGCATGACCCATACAGGTTTACCACTTTTGATGTATGACCCATACAGGTTTACCACTTTGATGTATGACCCATACAGGTTTACCACTTTTGATGTATGACCCATACAGGTTTAGCACTCTTGATTAATGACCCATACAGGTTTAGCACTCTTGATGTATGACCCATACAGTTTTAACACTCTCCTGATGTATGAACCATACAGGTTTAGAACTCTTGATGTATGACCCATACAGTTTTAGCACTTTCCTGATGTATGACTCATAGAGGTTTAGCACTCTTGATGTATGACCCATACAGGTTTAGCACTCTCCTGATGTATGACCCATACAGTTTTAACACTCTCCTGATGTATGAACCATACAGGTTTAGAACTCTTGATGTATGACCCATACAGTTTTAGCACTCTCCTGATGTATGACTCATAGAGGTTTAGCACTCTTGATGTATGACCCATACATGTTTAGCACTCTCCTGATGTATGACCCATACAGGTTTAGCACTCTTGATGTATGACCCATACAGGTTTAGCACTCTCCTGATGTATGATCCATACAGGTTTAGCACTCTTGATGTATGACCCATACATGTTTAGCATTCTCCTGATGTATGACCCATACAGGTTTAGTACTCTACTGATGTATGACCCATACAGGTTTAGCACTCTACTGATGCATGACCCATACAGGTTTAGCACTCTACTGATGTATGACCCATACAGGTTTAGCACTCTACTGATGTATGACCCATACAGGTTTAGCACTCTACTGATGCATGGCTCATACAGGTTTAGCACTCTTCTTATGTATGACCCATACAGGTTTAGCACTCTACTGATGCATGACCCATACAGGTTTAGCACTCTACTGATGTACGACCCATACAGGTTTAGCACTCTACTGATGCATGACCCATACAGGTTTAGCACTCTACTGATGCATGACCCATACAGGTTTAGCACTCTACTGATGCATGACCCATACAGGTTTAGCACTCTACTGATGCATGACCCATACAGGTTTAGCACTCTACTGATGTATGACCTATACAGGTTTAGCACTCTTGATGTATGACCTATACAGGTTTAGCACTCTACTGATGCATGGCCCATACAGGTTTAGCACTCTTGATGTAGGAAGCGTCATCATTCAGTATTACTTAGAGAGGTAAATGCTACATAGCACAAATGTTTTGTACAAGACTGAGGTGCAGATTATTATGTACAAAATATAAAAAAAAATTAGAAGGTATACCTTTGATGTACCTTTGATGATTTCCAAGAGTTTTTCTACTCCCGGAGTCCGACCATAAGCCAGGAGCTATGACAAGTGGGAGTTGCATCATGCATGGGCTGGATAACACACTCTAGTATACATGCCATGCCCTTCAGGGTGGGTGTCGAACACCCATGCCCTTCACGGTGGGTGTCGAACACCCATGCCAACTCTCATTCACCTTAAAAATATTTTTTTATAACACATCAGCCGTTTCCTACCGAGGTAGGGTTTCCATCATCACTCACTCCATCACTGTCTTGCCAGAGGCATGCCAATACTACAGTTAAATACTGCAACCACATCCCCCACCCTCCTTCAGAGTGCTGGAACTGTGCTTCTCACCTCCAGTACTCAAGTCCAGCTAACCGGTTTCCCTGAATCCCTTCATATATGCTATCTTGCTCATACACCAAGAGCACAAGTCATATAAACCATTTGCCTCCACTCATAAAAGCACACTCCCAATTCAGCCAGTCTTTTAAAGGTACATTTGTTCCCCACATCAACAAAACCTAAGGGTTTAAATTTTAGCGGGAACCTTGCTAGAAAGACTCATCTTGGATGGTGGGATCTTGCCTTGGTGGGATCATGCCTTGGTGGGATCTTGCCTTGGTGGGATCATGCCTTGATGGGATCATGCCTTGGTGGGATCTTGCCTTGGTGGGATCATGCCTTTGTGGGATCTTGCCTTGGTGGGATCTTGCCTTGGTGGGATCATGCCTTGGTGGGATCTTGCCTTGGTGGGATCTTGCCTTGGTGGGATCATGCCTTGGTGGGATCTTGCCTTGGTGGGATCTTGCCTTGGTGGGATCATGCCTTGGTGGGATCTTGCCTTGGTGGGATCTTGCCTTGGTGGGATCTTGCCTTGGTGGGATCTTGCCTTGGTGGGATCATGCCTTGGTGGGATCTTGCCTTGGTGGGATCTTGCCTTGGTGGGATCATGCCTTGGTGGGAGCTTGCCTTGGTGGGAACTTGCCTTGGTGGGATCTTGCCTTGGTGGGATCTTGCCTTGGTGGGATCTTGCCTTGGTGGGATCTTGCCTTGGTGGGATCTTGCCTTGGTGGGATCTTGCCTTGGTGGGATCTTACCTTGGTGGGATCTTGCCTTGGTGGGATCATGCCTTGGTGGAATCTTACCTTGGTGGGATCTTGCCTTGGTGGGATCTTGCCTTGGTGGGATCTTGCCTTGGTGGGATCTTGCCTTGGTGGGATCTTGCCTTGGTGGGATCTTGCCTTGGTGGGATCTTACCTTGGTGGGATCTTGCCTTGGTGGGATCATGCCTTGGTGGAATCTTACCTTGGTGGGATCTTGCCTTGGTGGGATCATGCCTTGGTGGAATCTTGCCTTGGTGGGATCATGCCTTGGTGGGATCTTGCCTTGGTGGGATCTTGCCTTAGTGGGATCTTGCCTTGGTGGGATCTTGCCTTGGTGGGATCTTGCCTTGGTGGGAACTTGCCTTGGTGGGATCTTGCCTTGGTGGGTTCTTGCCTTGGTGGGATCTTGCCTTGGTGGGATCATGCCTTGGTGGAATCTTGCCTTGGTGGGATCATGCCTTGGTGGGATCTTGCCTTGGTGGGATCTTGCCTTAGTGGGATCTTGCCTTGGTGGGATCTTGCCTTGGTGGGATCTTGCCTTGGTGGGAACTTGCCTTGGTGGGATCTTGCCTTGGTGGGATCTTGCCTTGGTGGGATCTTGCCTTGGTGGGAACTTGCCTTGGTGGGATCTTGCCTTGGTGGGATCTTGCCTTGGTGGGAACGGGTTAGTCACATTTCCGCTGTGAGAAGGGTTCTTTTCCCTCAGGGTCCTTGTGCGATGAATTACTTTTTGCACACCATGCGACCCACCACAGGCAAGGGATACACTAGTTGTTGCATGATTCACACAGGTAGTTCTCAGGTATCCTCGCCCCCAACACTACCACGTGAGAATTGATGAATGCACTGAGGTATAAACATGTACATAGAGGTGGCACTACCACTACCAGAGGCATACCATAACAACTGTCTGTTACCACAATCATCACACTGCCTACTGTGGGGAATAAAGGTTAGTGCATATTGATTGAAGTTACCCTGGATGAATTCACGACTGAATCAGGGACTACTAACCCTACCCAGTCGTGCCCACACATACACTGCCTCAATTCCACACAAGCGTCGCATCATCATTACAACCAACGCTCAACATACATTGCACATGTTTGCAATATATCTGATATCAGTAACCCGACACCTGACGTGCCTCTCCCGCTTGACATAGTGTTAATAGTAAGATCTCCTAAAATGAGTAGCTTCTGAATAGCTCATGGGCCAAGAGATGATGATAATTAAAAGTGACTAAAGTCCTCCTCATGCGAGACAGCCCAGAAAGTGTTTTTCTTCAAATCCGGACTTTATATGCCCAGCACTTAGCACTATTACCAGTTGTTGCTGCCAAGTGCGAGAATAAACGATCACTCTCAATGTGAGAGAATGTTAGTCACTGAAGCATTCGTACTGCTCATCAAATGATCTGAGACCAAGTAATTCAATTCGGTCTTTCAGTACACTTGCGAGAAACCCAGGAGGCTCTAGGCAGTGTTTCTGTAAGAGCAACAGATGGCTCTAGGAGGTGCTCCTGTGAGAGCCACAGGTGGTTCTTGGTAGTGCACTTGTGAGAGCCAAAGATGGCTCTAGGCAGTGTTCCGGTGAGACCCACAGGTGGCTCTAGGCAATGTTCCTGTGAGAGCCACAGGTGGTTCTTGGTAGTGCACTTGTGAGAGCCACAGGTGGCTCTAGGCAGGGCAACTGTGAGAGCCACAGGAGACTCTAGGCAGAGCAGCTTGGCGGTAAACGTCACCCAAAACCTGTCTCTATGATAGCCAGTGTTGCAGTGTCGGAGGTCCACTATCAACAACATTTTTGAAAAGGTAATCAGCTGGAAGGCCTTTCTCCAGGAAAGGAAGAAAATTTTGAAAAATTCTAGAAGTTTCTCGCAGATAGAAAGTAGAAAAAGGCTCGAAATCTTTCCAGGTATGTCACAGTTATGTATCTCCAGAACCCTTGACACCACAGCAATCACCAGTACCACAGCCATAAGAACCACCAGCCTCAAGTACAACCAGAAGCCCAACTCCTTCGCTTCTACTGCCACTCACTTAGGCACCACAACATCTCCAACATCCTTCATCGCTTCAACCAACATCACCACCACCATGAATATGTCATCACATCTGACACGATTTAAAAAGGGTTTCGATAATGGGTGTGAGTGAGCACGAGAAGCACTGACAGATGCCTCGTGTCTCAGTTAATTATTGACACTTACAAAGAGATCAAGTTAATACCGGAAACCAGGCACATATTACAGTGAAAAATTCTACTCACTGGTGAGCGAGAGATCAAGAGAGCTATATGACTTGCGTGAGATCATTGAGGTCAGTCATCAGTTCAGTAAAGTCAGTGGTTGAGAGATCAAACTACATGTCCTGCAGCTGTTGCTTGGGGAATGTTATAGTGTTATTACGGCTTTTTTTTGCAGTATTTAAGAAAGAGGCAATCAACTCTGAACAATTCTCTAAACGAGAGAGAACAAATAATTTAAATTTCATCACCATTGGGCACTATTTCCCTTGTTTTGAAAGTTCTCATTACCCACTCTGTCATTTTCCTGTTCGTCGTGACATTTGCCAAATTTTGTTGTTTGTGAGAAAGGTCTTCTAGACCTTTCACGTGTTCCATTGTTGGTGCTAGATGATCCTCTTGGGTTTTGAGTACAGTGTCCCTTTTGTGTTCATCATTCTTTCCATATCTGAGCAACTGCAACTTGCCACCAGTGCTCGTCATGTTGTTCTCTGCTGCCCACTCGAAAACTTTATTTATATCTTCCTGCAGTTTTTTGTAATTACTACTGCAGTAAAAGAGAAAGCACGGAATTAAGGAAGGTTAAAGAAGCAGCCTGGGAAGAACAAACTCTGCTATACTTTATGAGTGTACAAGAGTGGTCAACTATACTACTTTATGAGTGTACAAGAGTGGTCAACTATACTACTTTATGAGTGTACAAGAGTGGTCAACTATACTACTTTATGAGTGTACAAGAGTGGTCAACTATACTACTTTATGAGTGTACAAGAGTGGTCAACTATACTACTTTATGAGTGTACAAGAGTGGTCAACTATACTTCTTTATGAGTGTACAAGAGTGGTCAACTATACTACTTTATGAGTGTACAAGAGTAGTCAACTATACTACTTTATGAGTGTACAAGAGTGGTCAAACCATACCACGGGTGGGGTTCGAACCCGCGGTCAGAGAGTCTCAAAACTAGACCGTCGCGTAAGCCACTAGGCCAGCTAGCTTCAATAAGATTCATCCAACTAGGTATATTTCTACACCATAGGAAGGTTAGCATAGGCACCACTGTGTCCACAAATGCAAGTTTTTACAACGAATCTCCCGCTAGCATGGCCGTGACGAACTCTAGCTCAAGTCCCCTTCAAAGCCGTCCGCGGGTACGAACCCCACCCGTGGTATGGTTTGTTTGCAATCGTGTCATTACGATTTCGTGAGTCAAGAGTGGTCAAGTATGTAAAAGATATTATGAACCTCTCTTCCAATAGTGGTGAGAATATTCTCAATGAAGGGGAATCATAAACTAGATATATGGATCGAACACATTGTTCAGAGACAGGAAGGTGAAGAAAAGGGTGTTTTTCCCCGGAGTTGGCAGGAATAACGCAGTTAGGAGGCACGAAGCATCATCTAAGATAATGGGAAAAAATCTCATTTATCTGCCTAAGGACATCTATAAATTTAACGAAATCTAATAAATTTTTGTATTATATGTCACATTTTCTCTAGATGAAGAGCAGGCAGACAAAGGATGTCTTGTGCAAACTGATGTTAATTGCTAGCTAGTCAAGTAATGCAAGTAACCAGTCGCAGCCCAGCTCTGGTGGTGCGAGGGTGTGTGGTGCTCTGACCTGACCCCTGGCGACGCTTTATAGCACTTTGGTTTTCCAAAGCAACATGGCGACAGCAGGGAGGAGACGTTTGAATACTGTCTGTGTTGACCTTGTGACTGGCGTTCTACACCCTGCAACGGCCGGGACTGTCTTACCGACGATATTACGAGATGTGTATGGTCTTGACATAGGAGATTTGTATGGCGTTGCCCTGAATGGGATGAATAGAGTATTTGTGAAGCTACTGACGGCAGAAGTTTATGACCGACTCGTAGATCGACACCAGGATCATGTCTACACGGTGCACACTGGCCTTCAGGTACGATTGAAGGACGTTTCACGTACGTACACTTGGGTACGTTTGAAGAACGTCCCATTCGAAGCGGACCCGACGGACATCAGTACGGTCTTCAGTGCGTATGGTACGATACACGCAGCAACACCTGGAAAGTGGAGCGAGGGACCGCTGATGGGCCTCCCTGAGGGGTCGTACTCGTTGAAAATGACATTGAAGCACCCCATACCGTCCTACGTTGTTATACCAGACTTCAGGACCCAAGTGTACGTGACCTACATGGGACAGCGCAGGACGTGTCGCCTGTGTGGCGCCTACGATCATGTGGCGGCTGACTGCATGAGGAGGACGGGACCCAGACAAGTGCCAGAGCAACGAGTAGTGAAAGTGCAGACGCAGAGAGAGGAACGGAAGGAGGAGACGCAACGGGAGAAGCAGACGAAACTCTGGAGTGAGATTGTGGAGGGTTCTGAGGTGGTTTGTCAGACCCTAACACAGGAAACAACACAAGGAAACCCTTGTTAATAATTTAGAAATTACAGAGGAACTCGGCGCAAGCGACCACAAATCAATTACCTTTGGCATTGAATGGAAGTTTCATAGTACGAATAACTCAGTAACGGTCCCAGATTTTCGCTTAGCAGATTACAATGGACTTAGAGAACACTTATCATCTGTGGACTGGGGTAATGAAGAGAGCTATCAATATGACAGTTTTCTGAACACTATACATGCTGCCCAAATAACATTTATCCCATATAAAGAAATTAGATCGAATATAAATGACCCAAAATGGATGAATAATAGGCTCAAATATCTTTTAGGGCAGAAGAAAGGAATTTATAGGCGTATCAAAAGAGGTGAGGGTCATCTTATGAGTCAGTATATTGACATTAAGAGGGACGTTAAAAAGGGGATAAGAAAAGCTAAACGGGACTACAAAATTAAAGTTGCTAGGGATTCGAAAACTAACCCAAAAAGTTTTTTTCCAGGTGTATAGAACAAAAGTTAGAGATAAGATAGGTCCCCTTAAAAATAATTATGGGTATCTTACTGACAAAGAGAATGAAATGTGCTCTATTTTTAATAATTATTTTCTCTCGGTTTTCACTCAGGAAGACACTAATAATATCCCAAGAATTAGGTATTTTAGTGGGCCTGAAGAAGATAAATTATGTAGTATCACAGTCACTAGCGAAAAGGTTATCAAACAGATAGACCGTTTGAAGCAAAATAAATCGCCAGGCCCTGATGAGCTTTTTCAAGGGTTCTTAAGGAATGCAAAATAGAACTCTGTGAACCCTTAACTAACATTTTTAACCTATCTCTTCAAACAGGTGTAGTGCCGGATACGTGGAAGATGGCTAATGTAATTCCTATTTTTAAAGCAGGGGACAAGTCGTTACCATCAAATTACCGCCCAATAAGTCTAACATCAATTGTAGGCAAATTACTAGAGTCGATTATAGCTGATAACATAAGAAGCCATCTCGATAGGCATAATTTGATTAATGATACTCAGCATGGATTCA
>WNWK01051883.1:0-12344 GCA_009830355.1 Cherax destructor | reverse complement strand
TTCTCGAAATTGCCGATGTGTATTTTCGCGAGATCACTAACTTCGCGAGACAATGAATTTTTCCATAAAATTTCATACTTTTGGTGCTATTACCATCGGGAAAGATTATCATTTCATATAAAAAATTTTTTTTTTTCAAAATTTTCACAACAGGAGACACCTCAGGATTAGGGTTGGAGTTAAAGGGTTAAAGTGCCAAAACCACAAAAAAATTTAAGTTACACAATTTAAATTACCAGAGCTCTAGAACATATTACATTACCTCCACCCAGAGTGGCCCACTGCCGAGGACAACGTTCATGAATGGCAAGGCCATGAGAAATCCACAACATTGTCTTCGTTCCATGGATAACAAGTACTGGTGATGTTATTTTAGGCCCCTTCAATGCTGTGAAAGAAATTAAAGAATTAGTCCAAACTGATTACATTAAAATTTATCTGGAGTACAAAATATGTATATATGCAGCTAAAGATCATCCCCATGTCTGAAGGCAGTCTGTATATTTCATAACCTTTGTAGGGGAAAACCCTTGTGTTTTTGCACCTTCCATCATTTTTGTTGAGAAAGTCTTTCCAGGGTCAGCACTATTCTTAGTTTAAATTTTTTCCAGAATTTATACAACTTATGAATGCTTAATTTTATAAAAATACGTACCTGTATACAGTGGCCCCTGGGTTTTTTGGATCCCCAAAACTCGAACATTTATGTAAGTGTATTTTCAAGTGCTTTTGCGTTTTTTTTGGGGGTCTGAAAAGACAAACCCTACATGACATTATTTCTTAAGGAAGAAATTCTGGGAAGGGCACTTGGGGTTCTGGAACAATTTTCAGCGAAAACCGAGGGACCACTGTATATACTGTTTTAAGAGAATATTCAGAGAATTAAGACTTTATTCTGATTTTTAAACCCTTTGAAGGTTAGTTACCTAATGTTGTAAATTATTACATTTAACTATACAGTGGGGCCCCCGGGGGCGTTTCCCCTTTCAGCTTCCATTTATGGGAGTTCAAATTATGACCAAAATTTTTGTATATGACGAGCGGTTTTTCAGATACGGCGCGCCCCCCCGTTTGTTTACATTTTCCGTGAGCACATCTCTATTATGAATCATCACTTTGGGCAATTTAAATGCCCAAATTTTTTAAATATAGACATTTTATTAACCATCTATGAATTTTCTTCAAAATTATAAAAAAACAAATTAATATATAAACATGCTGTTTATATGCTATGATTTTATATGCAAAACCCCTTTGGGGGTTTAGATTTTTTTTTTTTATTATGATAATAATAATGGTAATACTATCATTAATCTAAAATAGTGTGTTGCAGGGAAAAGGGAGTGTTGCTGTTTGTTTATTTTGTACTAACTTTACACAATGTAATAGATTTGTATTGTGAGGAAATTATTTTTTAAAAAAAAAAATTTTTTTGAGGTGTCTCCAAACTTTTACAAACGTATGTGAATGAACTAAAAGTGGACACGTTTTAATCGCATTCATTTCGCTGACCGAGTGACCCCACTACCTGTTCATTTTTTTTTTTTACCTTGTCTAAACCCGATCTCATTCTCTCTTTTACTTTTTCGGTAACTAGTTGGCTCTCATTGACTATGGCGTCTAAGTTTAGTTGTGATAAAAGGATCGTAGTTTTACTTTAAGTGCCAAGTTAGAAATGATTAAACCAGTGAACTGACTTTTTTGGGTTATCATAGGTTGTCACGAATTTGCATGTATGATAATTTGTACGAAACGTATTTTTTATACCTGAATAAACTTATAACAAGGTATATGTTGATCGCTGAGAAACCATCAAATACAGTTACATATAGCAGCATTTTAGAGAACCCGGGATAACCCAAGAGGTACTCACCTAATTGTGGTTGCAGGGGCGAGACTTCCCTGGCCCCGCCTTTCACTGACCGCTACTAGGTCCTCTCTCCCCTGCTCCATGATCTTTATCATACTGCCTTAAAGCTATGTATGGTTCCTGCCCCCATACATCACTTGCCAGACTTTTCCCATTCCTGACTACCTATGGCTGAAGAAATGCTTCCTAACATCCCTTTGACTCATCTGAGATTCCAACACTCTTGCTGGGAGCAAAGCTGGGGGATTAATTTAAAAACCTTTTGATAATTTATCCCCAAGAGAACTTAGCCTAAAGAATTTGGGAAAAAGGGGCCCCCCTGGTTATTATAAATCCAATTTGAAAGTTTGGGATGACTACTGATCTTTTCATAAATTGTTACAGACTATTTTAAGCCAATGTTAAACAGTAAACCCTCCGTTGACTTGTTTTCGTGTGTTTCATTTTTCGTGGTTTTGGGGGAAAATTTACTCTGTTTTCGTGTGAACCCATTTTCGGCTTGGTCCAGAACCTGTCCACCAGTGCCCCGACATAAAAAGGCCGTGGGCTGCCCCCCACGCACCTCCCACACACATTGTCACGAGCAGCATTGTTTACGCTTGAGTGAACATCACCCCGGAGATAAAAAACATTTATTAACAATTCATTTTTTTTGGCCCTTTAATTTTTGGTGACTACTAAATAAGCTACCAGGGCCCAAAAAAAGCTCCTAGTGCCACTTTTTGGTAAAGAAAGAAAGGAACACCATAGAACTGAAGAAAGAAATAATAGAAAAATATGATAGTGGTGTATGTATTCTGAGCTCGCGGGATATACAAAAAAGCCCCAACAACCATGGGTTCCCATTGTGTATAAGAGAAAAGCAATCACAAGCTAATGTTCAAAGGTGAATAAATAACGAAACAGAGATCACAAACAATAGAAAAAGGAGAAATTGTTGTTTGTTATGGAAAAACCCAAAAAACTGCAGGGGTAAGTGTTGCATATTAATTTGTAAAAAAGCAAGGCAGTTGAAACCCGATTTTGTCAAAAAAAATCCTGAAACCAGTGATAATGATAAATTTTAAAGGCCGAAAGGGCGGGTTAAAATTTGAAGCGAAGTGGATACACAGTGTTGGGCAGGGTGAGGGTGCCAGTTCAGATAAAAAGGGGGCTAAAAAAGGCCGATTTTAAAGAATATGTAGAGGGAAATTTCAAACCCCCAATGTTTAATTGTGAAAAAACGGGCCCTTTTTTGGAAGAAAATCCCAAGGAGGACCACATCACACGGAAAAAAAGGAATGGGGGACACAAGCCTATGAAAGACAGGCAACTCTATTGTTGGGGGTTACTAGTGGGGATTTCAAAGTGAACCCTTTACTGGTGTATCACCAAAAAATCCCAGAGTTTCAACAAATACAGTGTTGACAAGAGAAATTGTGTGTTTTTTGGGGTCAATGAAGGCATTATGGGGAAATTTTTTCCTGGAATGGTTTAACGGGTTTGGCCCCATTTGGAAGAAATATCTTTGGACAATAAATTGCCACATGCCTCTTGAATGGACGCTCCTGGTCATCCTCAAGATTTGGGAAGATCAAATGTTAAGGATTTAAAATTTGTAAAGTGAAATTCTTGCCCCTAACTCCACCCTCTCATCCAGCCCATGGACCCAGACACAAATTTCAAAAACTGTACCCCAAAAAGCGTTTCAAAGGTGCTTTAATGTGACCAATGACTTGCTTTACCCTAAAAGAGTTCTGAAGGATCATTTTAATATTTTCCCATTGCATAGGCCTTATAGATGTTTTAGGAGGACTTCCGGGACAATGAACCTGCTTAAAAAGTTGTGGCCAGATTGTCCCAGAGAGGGATTTTGAAGGGTTTGGGGCTGGCCCTGAGGCCCCCATAATTTGTGGAAAGTATTGTGGCATTGGGGATTGGGGGTTGGGATGGGAACCAGGATGGGAAGAGTTGGTGGGGGACCAAAATGAAGATCAACCACTGAAAAGAGTTTGAGCTGCAAACCATCAAAAAGATCTAGGAAATTGATTCAATGAAGGAGGAAGAGAGATTGGGCCCTTTTTCAGAGATTAGAGATTTGTGCAATGTGGAGTAGGGGGGCATTCATTTGTGGAGGAACATCACCCTGAGAAAGATGTTTCAATCCGTGCTGGCTACTTTTTCAATGAAATGCCATGTCCTTTTTGGGGCATTATAAAAAGGGCCCGACACAGAGCCCCTGGGCAGATATTTAGTGCCACAGGTGTGAGTGACCTCGTTCCTAGGGATTAAAAGCAAAGAAGGGAAATGACCCCCATAACTGGGACCTAGAGTCCTTTTGGAGGGGGATTCCCCCTTCCAAAAAAAGGGTCTTTCCTTCTCCCCCTTTCCCCCTTCCATCCAGCAACATCAAACTTCTAAAAATAAGTGCCACATTAGTTCATTCATTTGTACATGTAAATCTATCTTTAACTTTTGGGGGGCCAAGGTTCTCAATTTCAAGGACAGGGTACCATTACGATATTTTTTCATTCCAGAACGTTCAAGTGCCATTTTTAAACGAATTTATCTCCAAAAAAATGATGTAAAAAAAGACTAGTCCTTTTTGACCCCCAAAATTACACTTACAAAAGCATTTAAAAATTAACTTACATAAAAGGGGGTGTTTGGGACCATCGTAAGTCGGGGGGCCACTGTACTTGTTATTGTCCAAAAAACAAAATCATCTCCCTTTCGTAAAACTTCCATTTTATCAAAGAGACCAAAAACGGGAAAACAACAATAAATACCAAAAAATAGACTGCAAAAACCGTTTTAAAAACCAAAAAAACGGTCAGAGTTTTTTTTCATTATGCACTGTGTGGGCAGGAATTTTTTTTCCGCACACTGACCCACAGACCCCTTTTCTTCACATCTAGGTCGCTGTTTTATTTGAGGGCGCTGAATTTAGCGTATAGACGCAAAACCACAGGGAAAGACTTTTCACCCAAAACCCAAAAGGGATCTTTAAATTTATATGGAATCTGTGCATGGGGGTCCCAAAATTAAATCACATTGGACCACTCATAACCCAGCAAAAGGTGCAGTCAGGATGAAACAAAACCCCCCCAAACAGCATACTCCACCCATACAAAAAATTGAAACATCAATAAAAAAACATACCTATTCATGTGCCTTCAATACATAAAACCTTTCGTAATATCAACCCCCCAAAATTTCCCCAACAACTTTTTAAAAGGTCCCAGACCAAAACGACAACCTATTTGACATCCCCGAGTCCATACTAACCAATGTAAAAATTTTGCACATAAAGGGGCCCCCAAAACTGGGAATTTATTACCAGTAAATATTGTTTAAACCTTGTCGGGAAAAACAATTCAAGATTTTCTCAAAATCACCACTACCCTATACTAAATATCAAATGTAACAAACTTTCAAACCCAATGTTATTTTACTTAAAATAACCAGTTTTAATTTATTTTGTTCAATTTTTTCCTCCTTTTTTAACACTTTTGGGTTTTTTTTTGGGCAATTTTTTTTATATTTAATTAGTATAGCATCAACATATTTTAACTTGAAATAAAAAATTAAAAAAAAACTCAACCAATTTCTTAGTATTGTCTTTTTTTAAAAGTATGTATAATCATATTGAAATTTTAAATAATACATAACTAGAAGGATGCAAGGAGGGAAGAGAAAGGGGGAGAAAAAAAGAGGTTAAAAAAGTGGTGAAGCAATGTAAAAAGGAAAGAAGTGGGTGAGATGTTATCAGCAAATTTTTTTTGAAAATAAGAAAAAATTTTGGGGAAAAGGGTTAATAAGTTGAGGGAAACCTAGAGAACAAATGGATTTACAGTTAAAAATAGGAGAGGAATTTTTAAATGGAGAGTTAGAGGTTCAAGGGGAGAAATTTTTAGGATTTGTTTAAAAGTTGATAAGACAGGAAGTGTGATTTCGTGTGTAGGGGAAGGAGGAATAACATTTTAGGGGGTGGGAAAAGCCAGTTGTGGGTGTAGGGGGAAATTCGTGGGGGCAGGGAGAAGAAAGGGGTAAGGCAGCTGGGATTGATGGGATAAAGAAGAAATGAAAAGAGGTGGGGAATAATTTTGGGGGGTTGGTGCTATTATTTAAAAATGTATGGAAGAGGTAAGGACTGGGGTTGAGAGGTGGGGATTGTTTCCCTTTTTATAAAGGCAAAGGGGGCAAAAAAGAGGAAAAAATTTTAGGGAATAAGTCTTTTAGTTAAAGTAAAGGGAGTAGAGTTATTATTGAAAGAAAAAAGTAAAAAAGAAAGCAGGATAGCAGATTTAAAAAGGGGCAGGAAAGGTAGGGGTGTGAGACCAAGGTTTACAGTGTTGGTGAACAGTATTTGGGTAAGGGAAAGATGTTTTTTGGCATTTATGGATTTGGAAAAGGGGATGATAGGGTAGATAAAAATTTGGGAGATGTTGAGGTATGGGAAAAGGGGGGAAGGTTACTGAAAGCAGTGAAGAGTTTTTTTGAGGATAGGAGGGTCAGGTTAAGGTAGGAGGGGAAGGGGGCTATTTCCCCTAAAAGTGGGCCCTTTAACAAGGATGGGATGTCACCGTGGTTGTTCAATATATTTAAGAGGGGGTTTTAAGAGAAGGAATGCGAGGGGCTTGGCAAGAGGGTTGGGGTGATAAAAAAAGAAATAAAAGGGGAGTTGTCACAGTTGTTTTTTGCTGATGACACGGTTTTTTAGATTCTGAAGAGGCTGCAGAGGTTTGGGGGGATAATTGGGGAGGGGGTTAAAAAAAAAAATTGAAAGTGAAAAGGGAAAAGAAAGGGGAGGGATAACAAAAAGAATAGGTGACAAAAATTGGGTATCAGATTGAGGGGGGAGTATGGAGGAGGGAATGTATTCAGATATTTGGGAGTGACATGCGGAGGGTCATGGGGAAGGGGAATAACAAAAATTGATGAGGGAAAAAGGGGGGAAAATGGAGCACTGGGGTCTGTGGAGACAAAGAACCTTGTCCATGGAAGTAAAGAGGGGGAAAGTATGAGAGTATAGTTTTACCAACGTCTTTAAGGGGTGGGTGATGAATGTTTCAACGAAGGGCTGGGGGCAGTGGAGATGTCATGTCTGAGGTCAATGTGTGGGTGAATATAATGCAGAGAATTGGAGTTTGGAAATTAGGAGGAGGTGGGGGATTACCAAAACGATTGTCCAGAGAGCTGAGGGGGGGTTGTTGAGGTGGTTTGGACATGTAGAGAGAATGGAACGAGACAGAGTGACTTCGAGAGGTATAAATCGTAGTGGAGGGAAGGCGGGGTAGGGGTCGGCCTAGGAAAGGTTGGAGGGAGGGGGTAAAGGAAGTTTTGGTGGGGCTTGGATTTCAGCAAGCATGTGTGAGCGTATTTATAGGAGTGAATGGAGGATATGGTTTAATACTTGACGTGTGTTGGAGGTGAGCAAAGTAACATTTATGAAGGGATTCAGGAAACGGCAGGCCGGACTTGAGTTCTGGAGATGGGAAGTACAGGCCGGCACTCTGAAGGAGGGGTAATGTTGAGTTTTATAACTGTAGTGTAAAGCACCCTTCTGGCAAGACAGTGATGGAGTGAATGATGATGAAAGTTTTCTTTTCGCCCCCCTGCCTGTGGGGAAACGCCATGTGTTAAAAAAATATAGAATAAACTCAACCAATTTCTCTAGCATTAATTTAGTGAATAAGTCTTTAGAATAAGCTGCCCCTAATGCCATGGCATGCCAGTGGCTCTCCTTCATTACAGTTTTATAATTGTAACTACCAATAACAATGTACACTTGTAACTTGCATCGAAATAAAAATATTATATTATTATTATTATTATTATTATTATTATTATTATAAGAAGGAGAAGAAAGAGAAGAAAAGAAAAAGAAAGAGAAGAAGAAAGAGAAGAAAGAGAAGGGGAAGAAAGAGAAGAAAGAGAAGGAGAAGAAAGAGAAGAAAGAGAAGGAGAAGAAAGAGAAGAAGAAAGAGAAGGAGAAGAAAGAGAAGAAGAAAGAGAAGGAGAAAGAGAAGGAGAAGAAAGAGAAGAAGAAAGAGAAGGAGAAGAAAGAGAAGAAGAAAGAGAAGGAGAAGAAGAAAGAGAAGGAGAAGAAAGAGAAGGAGAAGAAAGAGGAGGAGAAGAAAGAGAAGAAGAAGAAAGAGGAGGAGAAGAAAGAGAAGAAGAAGAAAGAGGAGGAGAAGAAAGAGAAGAAGAAGAAAGAGAAGGAGAAGAAAGAGAAGGAGAAGAAAGAGAAAGAGAAGGAGAAGAAAGAGGAGAAGAAAGAGGAGAAGAAAGAGGAGGAGGAGAAGAAAGAGGAGGAGAAGAAAGAGGAGGAGAAGAAAGGAGGAGGAGAAGAAGGAGAAGGAGAAGAAGAAGAAGACGAAGAAGACGAAAAAGACGAAGACGAAGACGACGAAGAAAAGAGAGAGAGATAGAGAGAAAAGGGGGGATATTATCCTTACTTTTTATCATGTTAAAAAAGTTAAACTAAAACTTTTTTTTTTAACATAGGCCATTTCCCACCAAGGCAGGGTGGCCTGACAAAAAAAAAAACTTTCATCATCATTCACCCATCACTGTTTTTCCAGAAGCGTGCTTACACTACAGCTACAAAACTGAACTTTAACCCTTTGAGGGTCGACAGGCCCTCTCCCAAACTCGTTCTCGGGGTGGAAAATGTTTTGGTAATTTTTTTTTTTTTTTCTATGAAATGATGAGAAATCTTTTTCTGATCATAACGACACCAAAAGTATGAAATTTGATTAAAAAATTTATGGAATTATGCCCCCAAGTTACCAGTCTCGAGGATGTTTATGCATCGGTGATTTCGCCCATTTTGAGCCCTATTTAGGTAATTCCAATATCCCAGTCTACTAAAAATCATAGCTATTTCGCTAGAGCTCTGTTTCTCTATCGACTGAGTACAAGAAACTGCCCATTTACCAATTTAAACCCCAAAAAAGTGGTCAGAAATTTGCAATTTGGCCAATTTCACACAAATTTCAAATGATGCCAATTTCAAAATGGGGTCTAGAATAAACAAGGCAGACATTCCTGGCACTAAAATAACATCTTTTCTGTTCATTAGTCATGTTCCAGGCCCTTTACATTACTTTTGCTTTCCATTTTGAATTTTTATTTTTTAAAAAAAATTAGAAGATTTACTGTTATGTATACAACTGCATCATTGTAAAAGGTAAAATAAATACAGATTAGAAAGAATATTAGACTCACCAGTTGACTTATTGGACGCGTGGTGATTTGTTTCCCTTTTAAATCGGAAAAAATCGCTTTTTTCCAATTTTTGGCTCAATTTCAAGGTACTTGTCATCTAAAACCAATCAAAATCATCTCTATTTCGTAGTATATCTTCCATTCTATAAAATAAACCAAAAAAACAGAAACAGTGGAGAAAGAATTTTTTTC
Source organism: Cherax destructor (assembly GCA_009830355.1). Lineage (NCBI taxonomy): Eukaryota > Metazoa > Arthropoda > Malacostraca > Decapoda > Parastacidae > Cherax > Cherax destructor. Next base: position 3,070 of record WNWK01051883.1, on the reverse strand, counting down.
GAGAATGCTTTTCAAGTGCCATTCCCAAAACAATTTATCCCCATAAGGAATAATGTAAAAAAACAGTCCTTTTTAAACCCCAAAATATTTACAAAAGCATTTAAAAAAAAAACTTAAAAAAGGGGGGTTTTTGGGGGACCACGTAACTGAGGTCCCATGTACATCAAAAAATACCATAAAAAAGACTAAAGTCAGTTTTAAACAAAAATACGGTCGGAGTTTTTTTTTCAATGCAGTGTTGTGAATTTTTTTATATCGCAACTGACCCATTTTTTCATATGTGGGCCTACCAGCCTTTTCCCCCTTTGGGGCTGCTAGAATTTATTTCCTGTACGGTACCGCTTGGCAAAAACGACTAGCGGCACCCCCCCAAAGGGGTTAACACCTTTCCTTCGAGTCCCGACTGCTTCCACCCCGGAACAAGTCCAGCCTCCCGGGTTTTCCCCTGAAACCCCTTCATAATGTTACCTTGTACACCCCAAACAGATGTCAAGTCCTAAAACCATTTGTCTCCTTTCCCCGCTCATCTAACAACCACGCACGCTTGCTGGAAGCCCAAAGCCCTAAAACCAAACCTTACCCCCCCCCCAACCCTTTTAGGCCGATCCCACCCCCCCTTTCCCCTCCCCCACAGATTTATACACCCCAAAGTCTTTCATTTTGTTCCATCCTCTTTTTGTCCAAACCATCTCAAAAACCCCCCCTTCAGCTCTCTGGATAAATTTTTGGTAATCCATTCTTTAGTTTGTTTTCAAAAATGCCCTTGACGGATTAAAAACGTAGTCGAGGTACCCTGTACTACTTTTCCTTGTTTTATAGTGTACATATGTGTAAAAAGCCCTTTTTTAATACTTGGTGAAGGAAAAAACAAAAGTCTTTTAAAACCAATTTTTGGAAGGAAAAGACAAAAGTCGGAATTAATCAACTGATTTTTAAGGAAAACAATTTAAACATCTTTTACTGTGTTTTTCTCCGTCCCTTTTAATCAGGTTAACAGGCCCTTGAACCCATTTAATACCACCACCCAGAAACAAACAAAACTGCCTCAAGGGGGAGGCGGGGGAGGGGGCTTTTTTGGGGGGCTATTTGGGGGGTCTCATCCAAAAAATGAAAATAACAAAAAATGTTTGCCCCATGGAAAAACCTCCCGAAAAAAATTGCCACCCCGCCTCCCAAAAAAAGCCCTGCCACCCCAACTTGGGAAGACTATTTGTCAGATTAAATTTCACAGAGAAGTTCTCCTTCCCACCACCCTCTCACCCGCCCAGGGACCAGCAGGTCATTGCAAACTTAAAGAAATCACCAAAGCAGGCAGAAGTGTTTTGAGGGCCCTAAACACTGCATTGCCCCCGGAGTTCTAAAAACATTTCAATATTGGTTGCAAGCCTTTAGGTAAGGCTTGGGGATGATTTCCCAATTTGAACTCTACTTGGAGACCATATGATTGTGTTGAAAAGAGGATTTTGAAGGTTTTGAGGCTGACCCCGACCCGACAACCCCGCCGTGTGGAAGATATTTGGGATTGGGGGAAAAGCCTGGGGGTTGAGTTAGGGCTGTTCATCAGGAACAACAGAGACATTTAGGGAAATTGATTCAGAGGAGGAGGGGAAGGTTGAGGTAGTAACTTTCAGAGATTAAGGAAATTTTTTCCAAATCGGTGTGTGAGCATTTTTTGAAAAAAACCACCCTGAAAGCTGAAGCAAACCACATCTGCAACTTTTTCAGTAACAGAATCTTGCCCCCTTCAGAAAATGTTGAAGACGCCAGAAACAGGGGATCTGAAGTTATTTTTTAAGGATCCAGTGACCCGGGGTCCAGTGGAAAAAAAAAGAGGGAAGAACCCCCAGAAAGGATTTGTTACCTGAAGTCTTTAGGGAGGGGTTTCCCCCTTCCAAAATCCACCCCCCCCCTTTCCTCCCAACTTCCAGATGCCTGCAACTCTTTCAAAAAAAAGTAAGAAAATGTTTTTTATTAATCTGATTTTTTGTTTTATGTAGTATTTTAAAGGGTTTTAATAAGGGTTTTTTTTGTGTATGTAGAACTAAAATTTAAAATGTATTTTGTGAATTTTTTTTGGTGGCGAAATTTATGTCAGGGCCCCTTACACATGGCCCCCAAACTCACCCTTTTATGTAATTTTTTTTTTTAAATGTTTTTGAAATGTAATTTTTCAAAAGGATATCTATTTTAAAATTTTTAAGAGATAAATTCGTTTGGTAATGGCACTTAACAGCATCGGGAATAAAAAAATATCAAGTCGAAAAATTTTTACATTTTTCATAATGGTTTCAATTAGGCAATTCGTGTTAAGGACAGCCCTGGGAAAAGATTAAGATATTAAGGGGCCACTGTATACACAACCAGTTTACATAGATTATCAACATAGGTATTTGGGAAAACCCAGATAACCCAAAAATAGACAGGGACTTATTTCCCTTGCTACACTGTTAATGCTAACCTTTTTCACTGGCTTTAAGCCTTTATCAACTTTTTGGAAACTTTTGGGGCCCAGGGACTTTTTTCCCGTGACAATCACTAAACCCGCAAAAACAAATAAATTTTTTTGGGAAAAGTTTGGAGCCCGGGGAATGTTCTCTCTGGTAAACAAAGACGGGTCCTTCACGCAAGGCGAGTAAGGGGGGGGGGACAGGTCTGGGAAAAAAAACACAGGAAAAAATTACCAAAAAGGGCCAAAAAACAAATCACTGTATATGGGGAATAGGGGGATGATAAGTCTAGGGGGGATTTTAATTTTTTACTGCCAGCGCACTGCGATAAAAGGGCTGGGTACCTAATGTTCAAAGCCCAAAATGGGGAAATCAAATTGGAGGGGCCCCCCGATAGTATTCACAATTTAAACCAAAATGTTATAAATACCAAGAAGGGGTGAAAGAGATGGTGGAGGAAGAGGTTGAATGAGAGAAGGATATTTCCATAAGTGAAAGGATTTGGGGGAGAGAGGTGGAGAAAATGAGGGAAGGGTATTACCATAGGTGAAAAATAACTTTTTAAAAATTTATGAAGCTAATTGGGGAAGAAACGAGTGTCTGAAGCAAAAGTGGAACTGTTG
>WNWK01051882.1:0-12345 GCA_009830355.1 Cherax destructor | reverse complement strand
AAGTGATCTGATATATCTGTGGCCCTCTATAAACATGTACATCCTGAAGTCTACTCAACAGTCTTTTATCTACCAATACATAGTCCAACAAACTACTGTCATTACGCCCTACATCATATCTTGTATACTTATTTATCCTCTTTTTCTTAAAATATGTGTTACCTATAACTAAACCCTTTCTATACAAAGTTCAATCAAAGGGCTCCCATTATCATTTACACCTGGCACCCCAAACTTACCTACCACACCCTCTCTACATGTTTCTCCTACTTTAGCATTTAGGTCCCCTACCATAATTACTCTCTCACTTGGTTCAAAAGTTCCTATACATTCGCTTAACATCTCCCAAAATCTCTCTCTCCTCTACACTCCTCTCTCTCCAGGTGCATACACGCTTATTATGACCCACTTTTCGCATCCGACCCTTATTTTAATCCACATAATCCTTGAATTTACACATTTATATTCCCTCTTCTCCTTCCATAACTGATCCTTCAACATTATTGCTACCCCTTCCTCAGCTCTAACTCTCTCAGATACTCCTGACTTAATCCCATTTATTTCTCCCCACTGAAACTCGCCTACCCCCTTCAGCTTTGTTTCGCTTAGGGCCAGGACATCTAACTTCTTTTCATTCATAACATCAGCAATCATCTCTTTCTTATCATCCGCACTACATCCACGCACATTCAAACAACCCAGTTTTATAAAGTTTTTCTTCTCTTTTTTAGTAAATGTGTACAGGAGAAGGGTTACTAGCCCATTGCTCCGGCATTTTAGTCGCCTCATACGACACGCATGGCTTACGGAGGAAAGATTCTTTTCCACTTCCCCATGGACAATAGAGAAAATAAAAAGAACAAGAGCTATTAAGAAAAAGAAGAAAAATCTAGATCTTCTTCTTTCAACACGTCGGCCGTTTCCCACCGAAGTGGGGTGGCCCAAAATAAAAAACGAAAGTTTCCCATTTTACATTTAGTAATATATATCAGGAGAAGGTGTTACTAGCCCCTTGCTCCCAGCATTTTAGTCGCCTCTTACGACACGCATGGCTTACGGAGGAAGAATTCTGTTCCACTTCCCCATGGAGATAAGAGGAAATAAGAACAAGAACTAGTAAGAAAATAGAAGAAAACCCAGAGGGGTGTGTATATATATGCATGTGCATGCCTGTGTAGTGTGACCTAAAGTGTAAGTAGAAGTAGCTAGATATACCTGTTATCCAGCGTGTTTATGAGACAGAAAAAAGACACCAGCAATCATACCATCATGTAAAACAGTTTCAGGTTTCTGTTTCACAGTCACCTGGCAGGACGGTAGTACCTCCCTGGGTGGTTGCTGTCTACCAACCTACTACAATTAAAAAAACACACTATCTCCTTAACCTATCCCAGCCCATCATAAATACATATGTAAAAACTATACATGCATTTGCTGAATATCATGAACATAGGTAAAACTTTATAATCAATATATACAGGTCCACATTCCTTTATCCGAAACCCTTGGGCCCAGTAGTGTTTCAAATTTCAGAATGAATGTGGGGTCTAGGGCAGCACCCCATAATCAAACATAAATACTGCAGCAAAAACGTATGAACACTCACACTAAGTGGGATAAACAAAGACTACAAATACTACTACGATTTACTTATAGAGTAATATATTGATAAATGAAATAATGGGATAATTATAGACCAGGAACATGATTCTCAATACGATTCCCAAGACGATTGACATACAGCATTTTTATACTTCAAGTGTCATACGTCTTATTTTTTAACACAGTTTAAAAAAGTGTCTATACTTGCTCTTTATGGAGTGTAAAATTCCTTGGCCACAAGGCTGTAATACAGATGTCACATTAGGGGACAAGTAGATGCCGAAAACATTACTTTTCACAAGAAGTTCAGCAGGGGGATGTGTGGAGCAGTTATCCAGGAACAATAAAATTTTACAGTTTTCTTCTAGTCCAGCTTGCCTGCAATGAGCTCGTGCAGCTGGTACGTAGTGGTTATTGAACCAGTCGGAAAACATCTTCGTTTTTTGCCCTATGCAGTTTTCCTATTTTTCATTAGTTTTTGGTCATCACAGTGAAATTAAACAGTCACAAAATAAAGAACATAAGAAAGAAGGAACACTGCAGCAGGCCTACTGACCCATGCGAGGTAGGTCCATGTTACTCCCTGGCTTAGACCTGACCACCTGGAGTTAACCCTCTCCAGGTAAACTCCAGGTAGTCAGGTCACTTCCACTTAAGGAAGGAGCATGGCATAAGACCTAGTAGCACAAGTTAGTCAGGTCTAACTCACACCCACCCACACCCACTCATGTATTTATCTAATCTATTTTTAAAATTACACAACGTCTTAGCTTCTATGACGGTACTAGGAGTTTGTTCCACTCATCCACAACTCTATTACCAAACCAGTGCTTTCCTATATCCTTCCTTAATCTGAACTTTTCCAATTTGAAACCATTGGTGCAAGTCCTGTCTTGGCTGGATATTTTCAGCATTCTATTTACATCCCCTTTATTTATTCCTGTTTTTCATTTATACACCTCAATCATATCCTCCCTAATTCTATGCTTTTCTAGAGAGTGCAGATTCAGGGCCCTCAGTCTATCCTCATAGGGAAGATTTCTGATACATGGGATCAACTTTGTTATCCTCCTCTGTACATTTTCCAGTGCATTTATATCCATTCTGTAATACAGTGACCAGAACTGTGTAGCATAATGTAAATGAGGCCTAACCAAGGATATATAGAGTTGAAGAACAACTTGAGGACTTCTATTATTTATACTTTTTGATATGAAGCCAAGGATTCTGTTAGCTTTATTGCAAACACTTATGCACTGTTGTCTTGGTTTCAGATTACTGCTAACCAGAACTCCTAAATCCTTTTTGCAATCACAAGTATTAAGATCTACATTATTCAGTTTATATGTGGCATGGTTATTGTCCTGCCCAACATTTAGAACTTTGCATTTGTCTATATTAAACTGCATCTGCTACTTCTTCGACCACTGCATCAGTCTATTCAAATCATCCTGGAGTGCTCTAATGTCCTCATTAGAATGAATTGGACGGCCTATTTTGGTGTCATCAGCAAATTTGCTTATGTTGCTATCTATTCTCTCATCTATGTCGTTTATGTAAATTGTGAACAACAAGGGGCCCAAAACTGACCCCTGTGGAATACCGCTTGTGACGTGCCCCCAGTCTGATTTCTTCTCATTTATGCAAACTCTGTGCTGCCTATTTGTCAATCATGCCTCTACCCAGGAAAAAATTTCTCCTATTCCGTGTGCCTTAAGTTTCCTCAATAGCCTCTGATGTGGAACTCTATCGAAAGCCTTACTGAAGTCCATATACACAGTATCATATTCGTTACCATGATCTACCTCCTCAAACACCTTAGTGAAAAAAGTTAGTAAATTCGTAAGACAGGAATGCCCTTTAGTAAAACTGTGTTGAGATTCATTAATCAATTTATGCATTTCAAGATGGCTACAAATTGCCTTGGCAATTATTGATTCCATAAATTTACCAACTATGGAGGTAAGGCTTATTGGTCTATAGTTCGAAGCTAAGGACCTGTCACCTGCCTTGTAAATAGGTATATCATATGGGGTTCTTGGAGATAAAAGGTAGTCAAGGGAAACTCATGGATGGTTGGTGACAGGATATATTAAGTAAGAGAGGAGAGATATACCCAGCCACTTCTGTTCAGTTGTACGCCTAGCGCAGGAATGAGAGGGAGGCCTCTCTCTGCGCGCACACATGCGCGGGCCTCTGACGTCACAAGTAACAAGTGATCACAAATATAACATAACTAGAATTACTTATAATACACTACACAAGTGTATCAATATGCTTCAGTACATATTACTGACAGGTATTACATTTGCCATTTTCCACTTGTCTGGCACTATGACAGTTTGTAGTGATATATTGAAAAGATTAGCTAAAGGTTTGCTAAGTTCCTCTTTACATTCCTTTAAAACTCTTACAAACAGTTCATCAGAGCCTGGGGATTTGTTAGGTTTTAATTTCTCTATTTGTCTGAGGACCATGTCACTAGTTACCCCAATCGAGTATAGTTTATCATCTTCCTGTTCTACATAATTTATTTGTGGAATTTTGCTAGTATCTTCCTGAGTAAAAACTGAGAGGAAGTAAGTATTGAAAATTTCACACATATCCTTATCACTGCCAGTGATCTGACCTGAGTTACTCTTAAGTGGGCCTATCTTGTCCCTAGCAGATGCACGTGTGAACACTACAAGTGCTGAGACACAACTGACGCTTACCACTCTGGCTGTCAGTGCTGGGTTACACCGCCACGTGGCGGCGTTTAAGTTATGTAGAGATAACTGACGCTCCACACTCCACGAAAAACTTCGGTTTTTGGAACTTTTTGAATTTCAGAATTTCGGATAAAGGAATGTGGACTTGTAATTACTCTCAATATCTGTATTCACCTCAAATGTTAATCACTCCATTGTGTCCACCTTAGGTTAATAATCAAAATTGTAATTCTTCCTTACAAAACTTATTAAAAGCCATATAGCATGTCCTAATAAAATATTCAGTTCTCTTGTATTCATTGTAACTCATCTAATGACTATATGTACTGTTATTGCCTTATTAATTTTAAGTTTGCCTGAAATACTTTGCATATATAGTGGACCCCCGGATTTCGTCAATTCTTTCCAGAAGGCTGTTCGAGTGCCATTACTGAACACATCTGTTCCCATAAGGACGAATGTAAATTAGATTAGTCCGTTTCAGTCCCCCAAAAATACACTTACATAATTGTTCGAGTTGGGAGCAGTACGAAACCGGGGTCCACTGTAAAAGGGCTTTTGGCATGTACACCCAAGTATTATATTCCTTTGTACATACAGTGGTACCTCGACTTACGATATTAATCCGTCAGAGAGGGCATATCTTAAGACGAAACAATCGTTAAACGAATCAATTTTCCCCATAAGAAATAATGGAAATAAATTTAATCCGTCCAAGACTTCCAAAAGTAGTTAAATAAAATATTTTTAGAACTTTTGACATTAAATAATACACAATATAATGAAGAATAACTAAATACACATGCAAATATTGTACAATAACATGTCACTTACATTTATTGAAGAGTTGTTGATGTGTGGAGGACGGGAGGAGGGGAGAAGGTGGAGTAGTATGCTAGTGTTTGGAAGGGGAATCCCCTTCCATTAACACTGCAGGTACCAAGTTCTTTTCTGGGGTTACTGGCCTTTTTCTTTGAATGCTACACTCCCTGCATGAATGCTACACTCCCTGCATGAATGCTACACTCCCTGCATGAATGCTACACTCCCTGCATGAATGCTACACTCCCTGCATGAATGCTACACTCCCTGCATGAATGCTACACTCCCTGCATGAATGCTACACTCCCTGCATGAATGCTACACTCCCTGCATGAATGCTACACTCCCTGCATGCCTACTACATTCCCTGCGTCCTTGCTACACTCCCTGCATCCTTGCTACACTCCCTGCATCTTTGCTACACTCCCTGCATGAATGCTACACTCCCTGCATGCCTACTACACTCCCTGCATCCTTGCTACACTCCCTGCATCCTTGCTACACTCCCTGCATCCTTGCTACACTCCCTGCATCCTGCTACACTCCCTGCATCCTTGCTACACTCCCTGCATCCCTGCTACACTCCCTGCATGCCTGCTACACTCCCTGCATCCCTGCTACACTCTCTGCATCTTTGCTACACTCCCTGCATGCCTGCTACACTCCCTGCATAAATGCTACACTCCCTGCATAAATGCTTCACTCCCTGCACATTCTTTACCACAGGCTTAGCACTAGGATCTTTCCTTGGACCCATGGTAGCTTATTTAGCAGTTGCAAGCACTAAAAACAGTGGAATAATGACAATATACTGGTATGAATGCATGGGTGTGGGTGGGTGGTCGCTCTCACTTGTAAACAATAGCACTGACGCTCCCTGGAGTGCGCGCTCAGCTGGGCGCCAAGCGGACAGGTCCGGTACGAAAGTCGTAAGACGAATCAAACATCGGATGTCGCATTCAAATTTCTTACGTTATAAAAATCGGTTATCGAATATAACGTAAGATGATAACATCGTAAGTCGAGGTACCACTGTACATGGATCATGCCGAAATAAAATATTATTATTATTATCATCATCATCATAAAGGGATTAGTATGTATGAACCAACTATACGTGTACAAAAATTAATAAACTTTTGTCTGTGTTTACATTCTCAGCGTCTTTCTCCCCTCTCTCTCGTTTACTCGTTCTCTCTTGTGATTAAACTCGGTAAAGCAAAGTACAGTGGTACCCCGAGTTTCATACTTTATTTGTTCCAGAAGGCTGTTCGAGTGCCGTTACCGAACGAATTTGTTCCCATAAGGAATAATGTAAATTAGATTAGTCCGTTTCAGACCCCCAAAAACACACTTACAAAAGCACTTACAATAATACACTTACATAATTGTTCGAGTTGGGAGCTGTTCGAAACTCGTGGTACCACTGTTTTGCTGATTGAACCGTAACATAATTCCTGTGCTTGAAGACTTGCTTTTTCATTGACTTTTTCTTCTTTTACATTTTGGTTTAAGCAACTAATTAAGTTCTCTACTGGATTGTATTTTTCCTTCTATAGCAGTTTCTCTAATGAAATTAAAAGAAATTCTTGCCAATTTCACAGGCTCTCGAAGTCGTTACGAGGGTTACCCACCCACTTCTAATGCTGGTTACGAATATGACCCCTACTCCCGAGGACCTCCAGCTCGTCAAGATTATCCATATGACCAAGTTGGTTACCCGCCTCAGACTCAAGCAGGATACAGTGGTCACTATCGGGATGCTGCAGGTAACTACGTGGATCCTGGCTACCTACAGCGCCCGCCTACCCCACCTTCACCTAGTGAACGTTCTGAGTCTCCCCCTCCTCATCGCACCATGCAGCAAGGTATGTTGCTCTTGCTGTTTCATCTCTTACTCTTCTCTCATGAATACTTCACCTGGAGATGCTGTATGAAGTCTGGAAATGCACACATTTACTCTCCATAATTGCCTCTCTCTCTTTTGGGAATGCTATATTAACTAAAAAAAATTAAATTTCAAATTATAGCATGTTCATTTTTGTTTTTTATTCTGTAGAATAGCATTTCAAATTACTCTTTTACTATAATGACAATTCATAGGCAAGTGTTGGCTGTCTATGAAGCAGTTAGTATTGAAGAGCTTTGCTTAGAGTTACTACACCTTAAGAATTTCATTAACATTAAAATTTCAATAATGTAATCTCAATTGTCAACTGGCTTTGCTGGAACTAAGAGTCTTCCAGTGTATTGGTATCAGTGGGTATTGGCTAATTTTGACGACGTGGGTATCTGTATCAATCTGAAGTTGAGTATCAGTATTGGTATTGGCTAAAATTTTGATATTGTCCCATCTCTAGCTGGAACACTCCATGGAAAATTGTCCCCTGGCTTGGTTGGTAATGCACTCAATTCACACATTGAGGTTTGTGGTTTGATCCCTGGTACAGGTGGAAACATTAGGACATGTTTCCTTAAGACACCTGCTGTCCATATTCACCTAGCAGTAAATGGGTACCTGGGTGTATTATATGGTTCAAGAAAATGTTTTTGAATTTGGCTGTGTTTATGCTAATCTTAAAGTAAAGTAAATTTTATTTCATTGCAGATTACATGGCATTGGCAGTTACAATGTAAATTGAGTGCAAGGAGAAACACTGACATGCCATGGCATTAGGGGCAGCTTAATCTAGTAACTTAAAGACTATGTACTTAATATTAGAAATTTATTGAGTTTATTCTAGTTAAAAATTGTTTTCAAATTGCAATATGATGAAATTTTACTGTTAAAATTATTAAATGATGATATTAGATTGTTACAGGTGTTTAGATTCTCGAATGGTAATATGGAATTGAGATTATCTTAAGGAAAATAACATTGAGCATTTTTGACATTAACTTATAGGTTGGTAGACAGCAACCACCCAGGGAGGTACTACCATCCTGCCAGGTGACTGTGAAACAGAAACCTGAAACTGTTTTACATGATGGTAGGATTGTTGGTGTCTTTTTTCTGTCTCATAAACATGCAAGATTTCAGGTACGTCTTGCTACTTCTACTTACACTTAGGTCACACTACGCAAACATGTACACGTTTATGTATACACACTCATCTGAGTTTTCTTTGATTTTATCTTAATAGTTCTTGTTCTTATTGCTTTTCCCTTTCATATCCATGGGAAGTGGAATAAGAATCTTTCCTCCATAAGCCATGCGTGTTGTAAAAGTCAACTAAAATGCCGGAACAATGGGCTAGTAACCCTTTTCCTGTATAGCTTACTAAAAAGAAGAAGAAGAAAACTGTCAAAGTGGGATGTTTGAATGTGCGTGGATGTTGTGCGAATGATAAGAAAGAGATGATTGTAGATGTTATGAATGAAAAGAAGCTGGATGTCCTGGCTTTAAGTGAGACAAAGCTGAAGGGGTAGGAGAGTTTCAGTGGGGAGAAATAAATGGGATTAGATCAGGGTTTCAATTAGAGTTAGAGCTAAAGAAGGAGTGGCAATAATGTTGAATAATCAGTTATGGCAGGTAAAGAAGGAAAATAAATGTATAAATTCAAGGATTATGTGGAGTAAAATAAAGGTTGGATGTGAAAAGTGGGTTATAGTAAGTGTTTATGCACCTGGAGAAGAGAGAAATGTAGAGGAGAGAGAGAGATTTTGGGAAATGTTGAGTGGGGTGTGGGGAGTTTTGAACCAAGTGAGAGAGTAATTGTGGTTGGGGATCTTAATGCTAAAGTGGGTAAAAATGTTGTGGATGGAGTAGTAGGTAAATTTGGGGTGCCAGGGTAAATGTAAATGGGGAACCATTAATTGAGCTATGTGTAGAAAGAGGTTTGGTAATAAGTAATACATATTTTATGAAAAAGAGGATAAATAAATATACAAGGTATGATATAGCACGTAAGGAAAGTAGTTTGTTGGATTATGTATTGGTGGATAAAAGGTTGATGAGTAGGCTTCAGGATGTACATGTTTATAGAGGGGCAACGGATATATCAGATCATTATTTGGTTGTAGCTACAGTTAGAGTAAAGGTAGATGGGACAAAAAGAAAATGGCAACAGCAAGTAAGAGAGAGGTAAAAGTGTATAAACTAAGGGAGGAGGAAGTTAGGGTGAGATATAAGCAACTATTGGCAGAAAGGTGGGCTAGTGCAAGTAGGAGTAGTGGGGGGGTTGAAGAGAGTTGGGATAGTTTTAAAAATGCAGTATTAGAATGTGGGGCAGAAGTTTGTGGCTATAGGAGGGTGGGTGCAGGAGGAAAGAGGAGTGAGTGGTGGAATGAAGAAGTAAAGGGTGTGATAAAAGAGAAAAAGGTAGCTTATGAGAGGTTTTTACAAAACAGAAGTGTTAATAGAAGAGCAGAGTATATGGAGAGTAAAAGAAAGGTGAAGAAAGTGGTGAGAGAGTGCAAAAGAAGAGCGGATGAAAGAATGGAGAGGCTCTGTCAAGAAATTTGCTGAAAACAAGAAAAATTTTGGAGTGAGATAAACAAGGTAAGAAAGCCTAGGGAACGAATGGATTTGTCAGTTAAAAACAGAGTAGGGGAGTTAGTAGATGGGGAGCTGGAGGTATTGGGTAGATGGCGGGAATATTTTGAGGAACTTTTAAATGTCGATGAAAAGAGGGAGGCGGTAATTTCATGTACTGGTCAGGGAGGTACAACATCGTTTAGGAGTGAAGAAGAGCAGGATGTGAGTGTGGGGGAGGTGCGTGAGGCATTACGTAGAATGAAAGGGGGTAAAGCAGCTGGAATTGACGGAATCATGACAGAAATGTTAAAAGCAGGGGGGGATATAGTGCTGGAGTGGTTGGTATTTTTGTTTAATAAATGTATGAAAGAGGGGAAGGTACCTAGGGATTGGCAGAGAGCATGTATAGTTCCTTTATATAAAGGAAGGGGATAAAAGAGAGTGTAAAAATTATAGGGAATAAGTTTACTGAGTATACCAGGTAAAGTGTATGGCAGGGTTATTATTGAAAGAATTAGAGGTAAGACAGAGAGTAGGATTGCAGATGAGCAAGGAGGCTTTAGAGTGGGTAGGGGATGTGTAGATCAAGTGTTTACAGTGAAGCATATATGTGAACAGTATTTAGATAAAGGTAGAGAAATTTTTATTGCATTTATGGATTTAGAAAAGGCATATGATAGAGTGGATAGGGAGCAATGTGGCAAATGTTGCAAGTGTATGGAATAGGTAGTAAGTTACTGAAGGCTGTACAGAGTTTTTATGAGGATAGTGAGGCTCAGGTTAGGGTGTGTAGGAGAGAGGGAGATTATTTCGGTAAAAGTAGGTCTTAGACAGGGATGTGTAATGTCACCATGGTTGTTTAATATATTTATAGATGGGGTTGTAAAGAAGTAAATGCTAGGGTGTTGGGGAGAGGGGTGGGATTAAATTATGGAGAATTAAATGCAAAATGGGAGTTGACACAGTTACTTTTTGCTGATGATACTGTGCTTATGGGAGATTCTAAAGAAAAGTTGCAAAGGTTAGTGGACGAGTTTGGGAGAGTGTGTAAAGGTAGAAAGTTAAAAGTGAACATAGATAAGAGTAAGGTGATGAGGGTATCAAACGATTTAAATAAAGAAAATTGGATATCACATTGGAGAGAGGGATTATGGAAGAAGTAAATGTTTTCAGATATTTGGGAGTTGACGTGTCAGCGGATGGGTTTATGAAGGATGAGGTTAACCATAGAATTGATGAAGGAAAAAAGGTGAGTGGTGCATTGAGGTATCTGTGGAGACAAAAACGTTATCCATGGAGGCAAAGAAGGGAATGTATGAAAGCATAGTGGTACCAACACTCTTATATGGGTGTGAAGCATGGGTTGCAAATGCTGCAGCGAGGAGGAGGCTGGGGCAGTGGAGATGTCCTGTCTAAGGGCAATGTGTGGTGTAAATATTATGCAGAAAATTGAATGTGGAAATTAGGAGAAGGTGTGAGTTACTAAAAGTATTTGTCAGAGGGCTGAAGAAGGGTTGTTGAGGTGGTTTGGTCATTTAGAGAGAATGGATCAAAGTAGAATGACTTGGAGAGCGTATAAATCTGTAGGGGAAGGAAGGCGGGTAGGGGTCGTCCTAGAAAAGGTTGGAGGGAAGGGGTAAAGGAGGTTTTGTGGGCGAGGGGCTTGGACTTCCAGCAAGCATGTGTGAGCGTGTTAGATAGGAGTGAATGGAGACGAATGGTTTTTGGGACATGACGATCTGTTGGAGTGTGAGCAGGGTAACATTTTGTGAAGGGATTCAGGGAAACCAGTTAATTGATTTAGTTGGACTTGAGTCCTGGAAATGGGAAGTACAATGCCTGCACTTTAAAGGAGGGGTCTGAGATAGTGACAGCTGGGAGGGACTTTTCTCAGCTGTCGTATCTGAGCTCCTCTGCAAAGACAGTGATTATGTACGAGTGTGGTGAAAGTGTTGAATGATGATGAAAGTATTTTCTTTTTGGGGATTTTCTTTCTTTTTGGGTCACTATGGCTTATTTACTTATCACAATTAATCTAATATGACATAAACAATATAAATAACATAAAAACATGGTAAATACTCCAGAATGAATAATAGTATTTGGCATAATACCGAGCAGTTCGACAGAGGTATGAGGAGGATATGGGATACAGGTACCATCCTCCTATCCCTGTCTTGGGGACTTATATTAGAGAAAACAGAGTGTAGTACAGGGCTAACTGTGATATACACTCATAATGCACCATAAAACTGAAACAAAAAAAGCTATTTTCTCTATATAGATTATCATACATAGCAGCATATGTGTAGAGAACCTAGGATAACCCAAAAAAGTTACACAAAGTGATTTATTTCCAGTACCAGGCTTGGGGTTGCCATATATGATTTTTGGTAAATATTTTTTTCTCAGTTTGTTGGTTAGTGGACTGGTGTGGGTGGCATCCTGGGTGTTAGTGGACTGGTGTGGGTGGCATCCTGGGTATTAGTGGACTGGTGTGGGTGGCATCCTGGGTGTTAGTGGACTGGTGTGGGTGGCATCCTGGGTGTTAGTGGACTGGTGTGGGTGGCATCCTGGGTGTTAGTGGCTATCTTATTGAAACTTGGGCAATGTATGATGGAAAGATGCTTCTTAACATACACCAAAATGAAATAAATCGAACTATAAATAATGGAGTTCACTTCTCAGCCATTAGCCGCCCTTAATCTTTAAACGGTCCAAACGTATATATAC